>JAODAL010003192.1:0-178636 GCA_025379985.1 Phyllomedusa bahiana
CATAGTTGTACTGTCCTCAGTAAGGGGGGCATAACCTATGTGACAGGTTCTCTGTAAGTAACCACATTTCCATCATGTCAATGTTGGTAATGCGAGTACTACTTTCATCATTCTGCAACATTTTAAACTTTTTTGGACTATTTTTTTCTTTCACTTTTTCCCTAAGGCAAAGCAACACCCATCAGGTCAGATAGATCCCACCTCTGTGACCAACCACTTATCCCCAAAAACTGGGCCCCCCAGTATAAAACGAAGTAGCCACGCGTGCATGGCCAGTCTACATTCATTTCAATTGGGTATTTGAACTCAGTGGGAGTTTCTCACCTAAATGAATGGAGAATAACTGCATAGGTGCAGCCACTTCTCCATTTAGCGAGTTTTGGGGGGCTGCCTGGAGTGAGTGGTCCCCAACCCCCTGGACCCACACCTATTGAAATTAAGGGTTATAGCATTTAGGCATTTAAGGTCTGTTATGGCAAAAACCCTTTAACTGCCCTTCAATGCGTGCATGTACTTAAAATACAATACATATTTAGCTAAAATATAATGAAGCCCAATTGTAAAAGGAAAAAAGATACAAATCATGTGCACCACAGGAATACACTACATGAAGCATTCAGCAACACAAGCAACATTAATAACTTGCAACAATCAAATTCATTCTACAAATACCATACAGAATACAACAGGCGCAAGAAACCATACAGTTAAAAGTAGTAAAAAAAGGGGAGAAAAAAAAAGGGGGGGGCTATTAATAGAGACAAGAAACTAAATACCTTCCATCTTTCAAGTTGTTCACAATGTACCGTGTGACCTGACAGATGCATTTACTGCAAAGGGGGTTTGTGTCCAAAGAAGTTCAGCTGTGTTCCCAAAAAAAAAGCAAAATAAAACAACAAAAAAAATCATAACTGGACCATATTTGTAGAAAATACTTCTAGATTTAAAAACTACAAAGGAATACTCACATGAAAGAGTGTTTAATCCGTCACTCATCAGCAGTCGATAACGGGGAGGACCATTAGCAGTGTTGATTGGACGGGTATTCTTTAAAGGGAAAAGCAAACAAAAAAACTATTTTCTGATAAAACACATTTTTTTTCTATTAGATGCTGAAATTAAAGTAAGGAGAGAAAAGCCTGGTTGCTGCAGTTACCACTTTCACCGATCACTAAAACAGGCTCCCGTCACTACCATTTGGGGGACTGCCGAAGATAGAGTACAGCATTTGGCCATCTTTGTCATGGAAGGAGCAGCAGAGTACATGTGGGACCAATGCTCCATTCAAAGTCTGTCTCCATTTTGGTGATTAGTGAAGGTTCCAGCAGTGGGAAACCCATAGAAGAGACATTTGCTATTCTGTAGATAAGTGATCAACGTCTAACATCAAAAACCCCTTTAGAGGGGTTGTCTCACTACAAAGATTAGCTTTCAACATGTAGGGAATGATAAAGCAATATATTTGTAAAAAGTCTTCATTTATTTTGCTTTGTTAAGGAGATTTTATCGGCTCTGAGTGCACGCAGGTTTCTCTAGGTTACCATCCTGCTCTCCCGTGCTCTTTTTGTCTTATCCGAGAGCAAGGAGTGACGTCAGGTTGGCACACAGGATTGCCTGCAGCTTGAGAACAGTGTATTATCTCTAATAAACAAAGGAGATTACTTTAAGCTTTCAGCTGTATAGATAAGATCTCCTGCTCTTATGTTAGTGCTATCAAGAGAGATGTGAGTGCCAGGCTGATATGTTGATCACTGCTACAGAACCACCCACAGCGTGACCAGGAAGAGACAGGATGCATGAACCTAAAACTGCATGTGGCTCAGTTAAGCAGCATTGTGAGACAACTTGTTATTGCAATATAATAAGGCTTGGTTCATAAGTTGCACTTGAAGCACACAGGAAAAGTTCTGACTAGACATTAGTTATTAAAACCTAAATTAATTGAAATTACAAGATGTAAGATGCATTTACAATAACAAGATAATGAGCGACTAGCTGCACCCTGGCACTTTACATGAAGCTGTTACACAGATGCAGCCACACGGTTTGCACAATCATATACATTACTTTGGCTATCTGGATTTGATCAGCCCTAGTGAAGCTATGCCTTTAAAGGGTTTTTTTTTTTTTTTTTAAATTTACTTTTAAAAGATTTTATACAGGTAATTTGCTTATTAAATAAAGGCAAACAAGAGAAAAAAAAAACACATCTCCCAATCACATCGGATCCAGCACTGCGCCTCCCTCACTCGAAGTCTTCTTCCAAACGGGTCACGTGCCACTGCCTGATGTCACTGTGCAGAAATGGGCTGAAGCGCTAACGTCACATTGAACCCAATTATTGGCAACATTCGTAAGAAGTAACAATTAAACAGAAGACCAGCTGAGAGGGAGTAGGGCACAGCACCGGGTCCGAGAAGAGTATAAGGTGGGAGGGTGTGGGGTTGGGGGGAGTCAAGTAAAGGAGAGAGAATGCTGGCTGCATAATAAGTGTTTATCTCACCTCAGTGCTGCACTCACAGCTACACTGCTACTTACTGCCATCTACTGTCCTCCATGCTGCTGGTTGTATGTGTAAGTTAAAGGAGTTGTCTCACTACAGGCTTTCAGCCTACCTCTGTGTCTGGCAGCATAGGATTTTTGAATTCAGGGGCGTGCTTCTTGTCTGTATTTTCTCCTCCCCCTTCCCCCCTCCCGTCAGCACACAGACAGCTCTCCTCCTCTGACTACAGTAACTTCTATACAGCAGGGGGAGGGGGTTTGCTGCCAGGGTTAACCCTGTGTGTGCCTGCCTAGATCTGCTGCTCACTGCTGGATCAGCTGCACTGTGCTGATGCTGTGGCTGAGCTCTTGCTGCTCCTCTCCACAGAGTCAGGAGACAGGAGAGGGCTGATCTATGAGTGTGGAGAGGTCTGTGAAGCTGTGTATGCTAATAGCAGAGCAGGGGGGATGCAAGTTTCCTATACCCCCTGCTTGCATACAAATCTCACGGACATCTCAAGCAACAACAAACCCGTTTTTGTGCTGTTTCCCCCATCAGAAGAGACACAGGGCAGCTGTGAAGTGTTACTAAAAATCACCATGTGTCACTAAAACAGCAGAGCAGGGGGGGATTATGAACCCTTCACATGCCCCCCTGATCTGGGTTTTAATTAGTATAGTCAAAGCTCCACAGACATAGATATTATAGTAACATACTTTCACGCTGTCACATCCTACTGACCCCCGATCAGCTCACCTCTGCCCCTCCTCAATCTGTGGAGGAGAGCAGAGGGCAGGCACACACAGGGTTTAATCCAGGCAGCACAGCTACACAAAAACACAGAAGCCAGAGTCCTCCCCCTCCCTCCAATACAGAAGCATACTGTGCGGGAGGGGCTCTGTGCTCGGACCTGTATTGAGAAGCTGATGAGTCACCAGGACTGGCAGCCAGTGAGATAAAAATCAACAGGTCAGTGGGTATAGTGATTTGAGGAGCTATGCACTCCTACTACCCGGGGTAAAATCAAAATCAGTAGGACCCTTTGTAATGAACATATATTGCAAAGCTGCTTGTTTTTGAAAGATCTTTTAATTAAAACCCAATCATTGTAGTGAGACAACCCCTTTTAACAGAAGACAGAGTGAGGACTGAGCAGTGCTGGATCCGAACTGAGGTTAAGAGAAGAGTACACATTTTTATGTTATAAGGGGAATTAGCACATTAAATTGCTTAAAAAGAAACGGAGACAAAAAAACCTTACCTTTTAATGATCTGCACATACATACATATACCCATTCTGGTAAGTTTACTAATTCTTTTATGATGGAACTCCTCTCAATTTTTTCCTGAAAATTAACGAAAAAATTGGGGTAATTTCATTGATAAGACTGACCCATAGCAGAATAATATTGTCTTCATTATTCTGCCCATTGTGGATTTTACAAGAGACGCTGGGGAAACCCAGCAACAAAGGAAGGGGCAGAGCCAAGCTGACCGACCATTTCCAACCAGAGCTCACTGCAGTGTTGGTTCTGTGAACAGAACCAATTGGCGTGAAGCCTGGTTCACAACGTGTAAAAGGGTTCTGGGGGCCCCTTTAGATTTTTTTTCAAAAATGTTGTCAAAATAAAAGATAGCTTTTAACAAATTTTGCCTTTTTCATTGGGGGCTGATGAAATGATCCTGAAACTTTTGCAGGAATTATTTTTCTTTTACAATAAAAAACCTGTGGAGGTTCCCCTTTCTAAATTTTTAAAACCCCTTGCTTTTCTGCTTCCCCCCCCCCCCCCCTCTAGAAATAAGCCCGAGTGAAAGGCAGTTACAAAGTAGCTCTAGCTTTGAAGAACTTAACATAGACATCCAATACATGGACAGGCTGGTGGTGTTCAGTTCCTCTGCAGCACCAGGTTCCCTCACAGATTAGAAGATCACCAGGTCTGTCGAGTCGGCCTATTTTGCAGGAGTCATCTCATTTTTAAAATGACCGATCCCAAAATATATAATAAATTGGGAGTTTGTTCAATGCGGAGGATTGGGTCCTACCAGTGCTACTGTCCATAACTCAGCCTCGTCAGTAGTTTGATTTTGAAAAGTGTTTGGGTGACTTGAGCAGGAAAGCGTTTCCCCAGGGAAAAAAAATTTTTCTCCCCATTTTACAAACAGATTGACCCTTTTCAGCAATTTTTTTACCCCTTTTTAAAGAAATACAAGGTTTAACCATTTCGAACTGCTGGGGGATGAGGCTTCCTTTTAACCCGATTTGTTAGAGATATTGCCCCCCGGGGCACCGCGTTTTTCCCCAAACCCCAAATTAGTGTAGAGAGGGCCCCTTTCTACCTGGGAAAAATGAATCAGATTTGAAGTCATCTATGAAAGAAGATCTGATGGAGGGGATACTATTTCTCAGAACAAGTGTTATTCAGGACATTTTTGCAGAAAATATTTTTTTCCCCACTTACTGCAGCGTTTTGCATATTTACGGTTTATTAAAGGTTTTTGTGTTCTAAGTTGTATACAATAAATATATTTTATGTTCTACATAAACAGCTTGATTATTATATCATAAGGTGATAAAAAGTCTGATGTTACTAATTTACTACAGTAAAGTTATAACTTAAACATGCGCCATGTATGAGGGAGTTAGGGAAACTGAGGAGTTGGAGTTTTGTCTTACCGACTCCACAGCCCTGAAGAAAATACTGCAATGCTAGTAGTGTTTTTTTGTTTTTTTATGTTAACAGTGCTCACCATGCAGTATATGCGACAAGTTAGTTTTACTCTGTGGGTCAATATGATTACGATAATACCCAATTTATGCAATGTTTTCGGGGTTTTTTTTTTAGGTTGAAGTGCTTAAAAGAAAACGTGTTTTTATTTTGCAAAACAATACTTATGCATCGCTTTCTTCTGATAGCCATAACTTTTTTTTACTTTCCATGAAAATAAAAAAAAAGCGTCACAATAAGCCGTGTGAACCTGCTCTAAGAGTCTGATCGTTGATCAGCCTACGTTTCCAACTGAATAGTGATTTCTGCACCATGATACAGGGTTCATCATAGGACAGATTACAACGGCACCTGACAGAGTCCAGACTTAGAGTCGATTGGGCTGCACTGTTTTTAAGGGGAATTCCAAGACTTTAAAAAAACCTCCCTAACACAGGGGTGCACAGCATGTAGCCCCCAGGCATCAGGACACAAACCTGCTTTCTCCGTGTCCTCATACTTCAGAAATATACATCTTTTGACACATGCATTCAATGGATGGCACCGTTACTGCAGGCTCAATAGAGCTGTATGTGCCCTTTTTAATAACCTAAATGGGAAATCCAGTAAAAACTGTTTCTGGATTCTCTCTGGATTTCTTCCTCACACAACCATGGCGGATCCACAAGATCTACCATAAAGATGTCTGATAGGTTAAAGACTCCAGAGAGGAGAAGTTGAAGGGGTTTTGCCAAGAACTGAGTTTCTTACCTCAGAATCTGCTCAGAAGAGAAAATAAACAAAGCATGCTGCCTCACAGGGGAGAGAGTGGGGGGCTGAGTACACAGCCATGAAGCAGGGGCTTTTTGCAATGTTTACTCAAATAATCACATTACACTAGCAGATTCTCTATACAAAAGACCAGATCTTTCTCCACAGTCCTTTGTCAGCTAGTTCAAATTCCCTGTCATCAGATAAGAAGTGCAAACACGCAAGTGTGGTCAGATCAGCTCCTGGTTGTGTCTAATGTAAACTGTCAGGTAACTAAGGGCACGGAAAAAAAAGCTGTAATTCTCCGAGGCTTCACTTTTTGTAATCACATATTTAGAAAAGTGATTAAATACCCATTTTGGAGGTCCCACGTCAACATTACATCATGGCAAAACCCCTTTAAGTTTAAGAAGAGGCTGTGTTTGTGCGTTCTCTTGGTGTAGGTGTGAAACAGCCTATTCTGTAACCCCCAAAACTATAATGAAGATAGATGCCTCTTATCCACTTTCTAGAGAACTGAGCAGGGACTCCTCCCTCCCCATTGTGATCTTTGTCCCTGAAGTCAAGCCAAGACCTTTTGTCCATTTTGGGTATTTACAACTGAAGAGCCATAAAGGTCTCAGATGGGGAATATCCCTCTAAGATTTACTGTGGACCCGGGGAGAGCTACAATGTGGCCTTGAACCAGAAAATGTTGCACACCCTTGCCCTAACACCTCCCACTACGCTAAAATAGAAAATTAACTCACACTTCCATCACCACCACGTCAGCTCTGCCAGAGATCGTGTGTCTCCCCCTCCCCTCCGTTACTCACTGATGTCATGTTCACGGATCACATGATGCTGTAGCCAAATCTCTGATTACATGCTATATGCAGATTGGTTGCTGCATCATGAGACATCAGTGAGGGATAATGGGGATCCCATGAAGGTGACATCAGCAGGGCTGTGGAGTTGCTGCCCATTTTGCAGGAGTCAGTCGTTATAAAATGGACCGACTCCCAAAATATAATAAATTGGTCCAGGTAGATCAAAGCAGTGCCAAGAGCAAGAGGACTTGGGTCTAGCCAGTGTTACTGCCCCCTATCTTCAGCCTCATCACATGAGGAGTTTAATTTTGAGAAGTATTTGGAGGACATGGGGCAGGCAAAGTGTTATTGCAGTGGAAAAGATTCCGCTCCCATAGCAAACAGATTGACCAGATTTCTGCAAAATTTTTCACTTGCTTTCAAAGTAGAAGAGTTCAATTATTCATCAGAACTGACTGTGGCTGAGGCAATTCCTTTATACCCTGAAATTGTTACAGATGTTATCCCTGTGGTCACCGCGTTTCCCCCAACCCAAGTTAGTGTAGAGAGGCCATTCTCTAGCCTGGAAATAATGAGATCAGATTTGAGGTCATCTATGAATGAGCATCTGATGGCGGCAACACTATTTCTCAGAACAAATTCATAGACTCCACAAATGTTATTCAGGATGTTTTTGTTGAAAACTGTTCTTTTCCCCACTTACTGCAGAGTTTTGCATATTTACAATTTTTTAAATAGTGTTTTGTGTTCTAAAACCTTATCCAATAAATATATTTTACATCGACAAGCAAAAGGGTAACAATGTTTTGAACTTTTGACTTTCAGGCTCCATATCTCACCATCCACTACAGCTTTGAACGCGAGACTACCATCATTTTATAGGCAATTCTTTTAGATACCTTATACAGTACATAACTTTGATCTGCAACTATTAAGCACATGCTTAGTTCTGCAGATTCTTGTCATGTAATTAAAAACAATGTTACCATTTTGCTTGTCAGTGTCTGTACTACCTCAATAGCTTGATAATTGTATCATAAGGGTGATAAACAGCCTGATGTCCCCATTTTACTACAGTAAAGTTATCACTTAAACATGCGCCATGTACAGTATGAGGGAGTCAGGAAAACTGAGGAGTCGGAGCTTTGGCTTATCTACTCCACAGCCCTGAATCAGCGATGGGTAATGGGGAGTCCCGTGACAGCGCCATCATCAGCGAGGGCCCATGGGAGGGGATGTACATGAACGCGACGACCTCAGCGAGGGCCCATGGGAGGGGATGTACATGAACGCTGACACTCTCGGCGAGGGCCCATGGGAGGGGATGTACATGAACGTCGACGACTCCTCAGCGAGGGCCCATGGTAGGGGATGTACATGACCGCGACGACCTCAGCGAGGGCCCATGGGAGGGGATGTACATGAACGCGACGACCTCAGCGAGGGCCCATGGGAGGGGATGTACATGAACGCGACGACCTCAGCGAGGGCCCATGGGAGGGGATGTACATGAACGAGACCTCCTCAGCGAGGGCCCATGGGAGGGGATATACCTGAACGTGACCTCCTTGGCGAGGGCCCATGGGAGGGGATATACATGAACGTGACCTCCTCGGCGAGGGCCCATGGGAGGGGATATACATGAACGTGACCTCCTCGGCGAGGGCCCATGGAGGGGATATACATGAACGTGATATCCTCAGCGAGGGCCCATGGGAGGGGATATACATGAACGTGACCTCCTCGGCGAGGGCCCATGGGAGGGGATATACGTGAACGTGACCTCCTCGGCGAGGGCCCATGGGAGGGGATATACATGAACGTGACCTCCTCGGCGAGGGCCCATGGGAGGGGATATACATGAACGTGACAACCTCAGCGAGGGCCCATGGGAGGGGATATACATGAACGTGACCTCCTCAGCGAGGGCCCATGGGAGGGGATATACATGAACGTGACCTCCTCAGCGAGGGCCCATGGGAGGGGATATACATGAACGTGACCTCCTCAGCGAGGGCCCATGGGAGGGGATATACATGAACGTGACCTCCTCAGCGAGGGCCCATGGGAGGGGATATACGTGAACGTGACCTCCTCTGCGAGGGCCCATGGGAGGTGATATACATGAACGTGACCTCCTCTTCGCGGGCCCATGGGTGGGGTTTTACATGAACGTGTCGACCTCCTCAGCGAGGGCCCATGGGAGGGGATATACATGAACGTGACCTCCTCGGCGAGGGCCCATGGGAGGGGATATACGTGAACGTGACCTCCTCAGCGAGGGCCCATGGGAGGAGGATATACATGAACGTGACCTCCTCCGCGCGGGCCCATGGGATTGGATATACATGAACGTGACCTCCTCGGCGAGGGCCCATGGGAGGGGATATACATGAACGTGACCTCCTCTGCGAGGGCCTATGGGAGGGGATATACATGAACGTGACCTCCTCAGCAAGGGCCGATGGGAGGAGATATACAGGAGCGTGACCTCATCAGTGAGGGACAATTGGGAGGGGATATACATGAACGTGATCTCCTCAGCGAGGGCCCATGGGAGGGGATATACATGAATGTGACCTCCTCAGCAAGGGCCGATGGGAGGAGATATACAGGAGCGTGACCTCATCAGTGAGGGACAATTGGGAGGGGATATACATGAACGTGATCTCCTCAGCGAGGGCCCATGGAGGGGAATACATGAATGTGACCTCCTCAGCGAGGGCCGATGGGAGGAGATATACAGGAGCATGACCTCATCAGTGAGGGACAATTGGGAGGGGGGACAATGGGAGAAGTAAATATAGGTTACTGTTCTATTTTAGCGCAGTGAGACGTGGTAGAGAGAATTCCTAAGATCTTGGAAAACCCCTGTAATAGGAATAATAGTGCTGCGTACATTACTGTTCTTCACATCAAATGTACATTAGATCTGCATCAGAAAATAAGTGATGGAACATGGATACTTACAATGACCTGGAGAACAGGCTTGGATGTTGAGTCACCCTGTAAATAGCCTGGAACACAAAGGAAAACAGTGTAACCACCTGGTAATAAACTTAAGTGACTTGGAGCTCAGCAACATATGGTACATGCAATAATAAGCGTGTAGTAACCTCCCATACTATGAGAGGCACAGGGGGCAGCATGTCATCTACAGTAAGGGCTGAGGAAAGAAACTACAGCCCATATAAATAAACTGCACAAAGTCCGCCGCCGCAGCCCACTCACCGCTATGGCCCCCTCACTCAGCTGCGGTAGCGCCATCCTCACAGTGCACACTACTGTCCCAGGCAGCCCACCACTCCGTGCCCTGACCAGTCTGCCGCTCACTGCGCGCTTACTTCCCTCAGTTGCCTGGCGCCAAATCCCACGTCCAGTCACGCTGTGACAGTGACGTGATGTCGGAACGAGGCTCCTGCTTCGGCCATCTTTGTTTTGGGCAGAATCATAACGAGACTCTATGACAGTGCGTTAAGCATGCGGAGGTGCTCTGCTCTATGTACAATATGGATTCAGCTCTAAGAAGCCAACAGTAATAATGGCGACAATGGGACAACTGGTCAGTGTATGTGCTGCTGTCAGCAATTAAGGGAAGGGCAAAAGACTGCGCGGGAGCTAACACGTGACAACTGCTACAAAGAAGCCAGAGCGTGAGTGACTGCCGGGCTGTGCTGTGGGTCTGTGCGGGTGTGCGCGGATAAGGCTGTAGCGGTGTATATGCGATATCGTGTGGAAGCAGTTCATACGATCCTGAACAGTAGTTATTCTTTAATGAGCATGCGCAGATTTTTGAAGGAAACTGTATCCCAGTCAGCTGCTTAGAACTGCTCTCTGACACCGGGCACGAAAGTTCTAACTCTGAAGGGGGATTCTCAGGGCATGTTCACACGCAGGACTTTTCCAAGCGGAAAAATCCATTGGGCCTGGTTTATTGCCCATAGCAACCAATCAGAGCTGAGCTTTCATTTTACCAGAACAGTATAACAAATGAAAGCTCAGCTCTGATTGGTTGCTATGTTCAACAAGGACAGTTTTCATAAATGGGGGCCATATAAACTGTCTCTGGTGCCCATAGCAACCAATCAGAGCTCAGCTTTTATTTTTATACTGCTCTGGTAAAATGAAAGCTGAGCTCTGGTTGCTATCGGCAACAGAGACAGTTATATGGCCCCGTTTATGAAACCTGGCCTTGTTGCCCATAGCAACCAATCAGCTGAGCTTTCATGTGTTATACTGTTCTGGTAAAATGAAAGCTCAGATTGGTTGCTATGGGCAACAAGGACAGTCGTCTAGACAGTTTTCATAAATGAGGCTCAATGGGGCACGTTTATCAACAGTGTCTAAGACTGTTTTAAGTCAGACTAGACAGTCTAACGCAATGGGCCACATTTATCACAGTGTTGATAAATCTGGCGCAAGTTACAACTGTCTAAGTTTGTACCATCTTTAAGTTGGCTTACTTTTACGCCACAAACTGCGACATCTGTCGCACTGTTTGTGGCTTTTAAGCCACGCCCCCTTCCTTGCAAAATCGCACCCGTTTTGTCAAGACCGTGCCCCCTTTATCGGATGTGGCGCAGAAGTGTCTGAAAACTGTCTAAAACACATAGTAAATGTGGCGTAAAGCTTGTAAGACGTTATTTTTGGCGCAACTGCCTTGATAAATGTGGCACATTGGGGCAGATTTATCAAAGCAGTTGCGCCAGAATTCTGGCTCCATTTGCACCAGAAACCAGCTTTTCGCCACATTTACTATGGGGCAGATTTATCAAAAGTGTCTTACTTTTAGACAGTGTAAAGATAGACTAGATAGTCTTACAATGTGCCACATTTATTAGTGTTGATAAATGTAGTGCAGGCTAGAACTGTCTAGTTTAACTCTGTACCACAATTAAGTTGTCTTACTTTCACACCAGAAACTGTCTAAAACACATAGTAAATGTGGCGAAAAGCTGGTTTCTGGTGCAAATGGAGCCAGAATTCTGGCGCAACTGCTTTTGTTGTAGATAGAACCACAAAAGGGCTCTACTTTCCAGCAGGGGACCAAATCAGTATATTAGTTAGCACGTGCTAAAGAAATCCAAGCCTGACACTTTCTGAGACAAAGAGATCTGCTGAGTTTATTACAAAGAGCCAAGGTTTTTAACAGATCGGGGGTGTACACATTCCTTAAGCAACATAAACCCTCTTGATTGGCTCTTCTTATCTACATTTTAAATGATCCTCCTTTCTCTTTGTTAGAGAGAAGAAAAACATCTAACCTGGGCAGCCATCTTGGCATATCTAGGTGTGTCTGAACACAGACACCATTTTGTGAGTGTAATAGACATTATACATAATACATTCTATAACAGTTATCCTTTACAAGCAGATTATATATGCGGCCATTTGTTAACACATTAAAGAGTGTATGGATATACAGGCAGCTTTTACGTGCAATATATATAAAAACGTGAGGTATTATATTGATTAATACATTAAAATAGAGACACAAAGGATCACTCATATATAACCTTTGTTCCCATCCACAACACTTTGATAAATCTGCCCCTATGTGTTTTAGACAGTTTCAGACGCTTCTGCGCCTCGTCTGATAAAAGGGGCGTGGCCTCGTAAAATGGGGCATGGCTTAAATGCAACCGAAAATGCAACCCAGATTTTGTCGGCGTTTCTGGTGTGAAAGTAAGACAACTTAATTGTGGTACAGAGTTAGACTAGACAGTTCTAACCTGCACCAGATTTATCAACACTATGATGTGGCGCATTATAAAACTGTCTAGTCTAACTTTACACTGTCTAAAAGTAAGACACTTTTGATAAATCTGCCCCATTGGGTTTACTTCCACAGAATTCTACTGCAACACCTGAGGGGTGGTATTTGCCTCTGATTTGGATGCAGGTTAGCTCAATATCAGTGGGGCTAACCTGCATCACTCCTACCAGAGTGGGATCAGCTCAAAAGAGTGAAAATGTTCATTGTTATGTTTTTTTTCTGCACCACAGATTAGAAATCTATGGAATAAAAAATCAGCCATTCGAATGAATGGGAGTCGGATAACACAAGGATTTTAACACCGAATCCACTGCGGAATCCATGTTGAATTTCTCATTAAAATCTGTTGTGTGAACATCATCTTAGGCTCCGTTCACTTCATGTTTCTTGCACCCAAAAATCTTTCTTAATGGATAGTGTGACAGCGTTATGGAGATTTATAACGCGGGTGTAGTCTGAATTGAGCTACGTTTGCCCAAAGTACTAAACATCTACAGTGTGTGGTGTATCGCACTTTTGTGTCCAATGCACAAAGTGCATATGTTCAGTAAATCGGGCAATTACTGTCTTGGGGTTATTCTAGACTCTGATCTGTCATTCACTCTCTATATCCAATCCCTTGCCCATTCTTGTCACCTGCACCTCAAGAACATCGCCAGAATCCGTCCGTTTCTCACGGTTTAAACAAATCAAACTCTCATTGTTGCTCTTATTATTTCTCGTCTTGACTACTGCTACTCCCTGCTTATCAGTCTCCCTCTCTGTAAACTATCCAATCTGTCCTGAATGCAGCAGTCAGGCTCATCTTTCTTTCCAGCCGCTATACTGATGCCTCTGCCCTGTGTCAGTCACTGCACTCGTTGCCCATTCAGTACAGAATACAATATATAAGGCTCTGCAAAGCACCTCCTACATCTCCTCCCTCATCTGTGTCAACCACCCTACCCGGTCTCTCTGCTCTGCTGAAGATCTTTGATTACATGCCTCATTCATCCGTACCTCCCATTCCCGTCTCCAAGATTTCACACCAGTTCTCTGAAACATGCTACCGTGTACCATCAGGCCATCAAAAAGCCTACATTTTTAAAGGGAGGGGCCTGGAATAATCTTCTTAGCCAGGCCTACCAAGATCCCTGAGAGTGCGTTCACACGGCAATGGACAAATACTGGTTGGTTTCTGCGACCGGAATTTGTCCTGTTTTGTGGCCGTCCCCACAGCCCAGGGGGGGGGGGGGGGCGGCTTTTCCTGATGAGGGGAAAAAAAAGCCCCCCCCTTTCACTTTGATTTGAAATTTCCCGTCCAAAAACTGGACGGAAGAATGTGCAAGCACAGTGTATTTCGGGCGGATAAACCGCCGTGCGGCGGGTTTTCCATAGCGCCCCAATGTGCTCGTTTGCGGCTGGTTTTTCAGACGGTGTGCAAACCGGCCGAAAACCCATGCCGTGGGGACATGCCCTAATTGTTAACCCCCTACTTTCAGTCACACATATTTCTATCACTCAGCTACACTTGGACACTCACAGGCACTTATATAGATGTATATAGATGTCCTGTCTGTGTAGATTTTCTGTCTGGGCGGCAGGTTCATCCACTTTTACTTAAACCACCCTATATTTGTAAAACGGGCGATCATTGTATAAACCTTCTTCTACCCTGCTCACCCCATACACCCTAAAGATTGTAACTTTGGAGCAGGGCCCTTGAATGTAAATAGATTTTTACTGTGTAATTTGTTTTTTTCGGACTTATACCCTCTAAATTGTAAAAGTGGCGGATATGTTACGCTTTTTAAATAAAGATTATTATTATAAATGTAGTCCAATTCAGGCTACATTAGCTTTAGAGCTCTCTATAGCCAGTCACAGTATCCATCAGGATACATTTTTTTGTTGTATTTCGAAAGAGACCAGGAATGGGTGCAAGAAATGTGGTGTTGATGCAGATTATTTTTCTTGTAGAAGATTCCTTTCGAAAATCTATAAAAAAAATCCACAAAAAATTACCCAAATTTCTGTATTGGAAATTTATCCCCCGCTTTACGCCAATTTTCTGGGGTACAAATTGTGACTATTTGTTTTCATCCTGCCCCAACTAGTTTCTGACCAGACTCCTTTTCTTTAGTACACACAGGCTTTAATGCTTTTTCACGCTCAGTCATTCGGCTGAAACGGCTGTATACAGATGGGTGATGCTGGCTGGGCTAAATATCCCTTTTGCTTTCCAAAGACCCAGTGGGTCAAAAGCAAATTGAGGATTTGTTACATCCAAAGGGCCCGTTGAGTTTCTCAGCTCCTTTCCCCTAATGCCTTGTGATATGCAATGTTTCGTGGAGTGCAAAAGGCAATTTGAACCCCCACAGCTTTTGGGAACTCCCCCTAAGGAGAGATCTTCCTTTCTCAGTCATTTGCAATTTTTTTTCGTCTTTTTTTCTGGGATACTAGCTGCACTTTATCTTCTTTCATAAGAGCTATAATTCCCTCGTTTTCCCACGTGTTTTGAGCGCGGGAAAAAGAATGACAGGGGGGATAATAGAAGTGAATGGGGCCAACACCCTTCCCCCGCGCTTTAGAAGTACGCGCTAGCAAGCGCGTACTTCTAAACCATCCAGTGTATTGTGGCGCATACAGTATGTGCTGAAATACACGCCGCAATTACTTAGGCTAGTTAACGGTTAAAATGGGATGATTTTTGTCCGTTGGCGGATTAGGGGGAATACGTCCAGTCTTTCGGTAATCCCAGTTTTTTTTTGTTTTTTTTTTTTTATTTTTTTTTTAATGGGCCCCCCCGCCCCCCCCTCCACACGGCTAATTACGCCCCGCAAATAAGCCCTTTGGGAAAAAGCCTAAGGCCTCGTTTCCCCAAGGCTTATTTGGAGGATTTGCCCCGGATTGACGATCGAATCCGTCGGCAAATCCGTCCAAAAAAGTCACAGCCTATTTTCTATTTATTTCAATAGAAAATAGGCGCGTCGTTCACACACGCAAAAATCCTTCCGGGTTGCCCCCCGCGGATTGACGGCGGGAATCTGGAGGAAAAAAAAAAAATTGAATGCAAATTTTTCGGAGGATCACCACCCACAAAGATTGTAGTGGGAATCCGCCGGGAAATCAGTTAAAATACGTGCCACACTTGGACATTTTTGCAAATGATTTTCAAATGATTTCAGAAAAGTTTTACATGGGGAAAACCGTTTAAATGGGTTTTGAAAAAAGCCGTTTTTGAACGGGCCCCTTGTGAATCATACGGTTCCTATGCAGATAACCCTGGGACTACCCTAGGGCTGACTGCCTAGCCATTCCCCAGGCTCCATCAGGTACTGGGAATCCCAGTTTACCAATGGAGCAGGGGAATCTCCCGGGCTTACGCCGTGTTCACGGACCACGGCACTCGGAGAGTTAAACGGCAGGGATTGGAGGTTTCTTCCAGTCCCTGCTGTTGACAGAGACTACTCTAGGAATAGGTATTAAGTACAGCTCCTTTCCTGGCACAGTTGCGGCACTGGGAGCTGCACACCCCCTCTGTAGGCAGCAACGTCTTTTGAAGTTGCTGCTGATAGAGAACACCAACCACCCACCCTCAAAAGACAGTGGGCAGTCGTTAAGGGGTTAAACTGCCGTTAATATGATGGTATTTGCTTTGCCATACAGGTTATATATACAAGGCCAATCATCTCATACAAGAATTAAGTAGTATATGAATGCTGACATTTTGCATTTCTATCAGTCAGAGTTGAAGGAAGCGATGGTAAGAAAATCTTTCTAGTCTCAAGAACATTTTGTTCTATTCACCTCTGAGAAGCCGGGGAAAAGCGGAGTGATTAAGATGGAGAGGTAGAATGCACACTGACATATTACAGGGAAGGGTGTGAAATCACACTAAATATTATCTGTCAGGCAAATCGTACTCCAGTACTATTGTCCTTCGCCAGTGAGACCTGATCATTAGCACAGAAGGCCTTGGAAATAAGCATATCTTGAGTGCAAGGTGACAGCAGACAAGGCAATTATTTCATTAATATATGACATAACAGATACAGTCTCTAAAAATGATTGCCCACCTCTGAAAATGTGCATTACAGTCAAAATGTCTTTTCTTTCCCAACAATTGTATTGTGTATAAGCGTTTGCATGCTGTTATACAGGGTTCTGGTGCTTATACTATGTGCAAAAATTGTGGACTTGCCACACTTTGAAGGTTGTCACCCATCTTCTTAGCAAATACACAAATACACTGATCTACATAAAACATTAAAGGGGTTGTCTCACTACATTGATTCATCTTACCTCAGTCCTGTTTTCTTGGTTTCATGTTGAATTCCGGGGCGTGTTTACTGGCTTCTACTAGGCTGCAGTAGAAGCCAGGTTTGTAGCTATAGCAACCAGTTCTGGCAGTCTATTAGGAGAGCTCAAACAGGTCTGTAGCTATAGCGACCTGAGGAGCTGATGCAGCCCGTACAAGAGAGGATATCTAGGAATAGGTAGGACACTATTAATGGACACATATTGCAAAGTGACATGTTTTTGTAAGATCTTTAACATAAAAAGCCATCCTTGTAGTGAGACAACCCCTTTAAGGGTGACATGTCCCAACACACCAACCCAGTTTTTTGGTCTATTTTGCGGCAAAACCACTTTTGACGCCATATTCTTGTTGTAACTGTCGTACACCAAAACTAGGCGCATTATACGCCAGGCACGACACTTTGTAATGTGCCTAAATATGGCGCACAATGCGCCTATTGAGGCGCATAACATATGTAATGCGCCTCAGTCGGGCAATGCGCCTCAATAGGCGCATTACATATACTACCAATGATATGCTATGTGCCGCGAGTTGTGCAATGCGTCTTTTTTGACGCGATTCGCCTTTTTAGGCGCATTCATTTTTCTATGCAAGGTATACCTGACGCCAGAGTTTTCAAAGAGTGGGACTTTCTGGCGCACTTTACACTGATTTAATGCACCCAAAACTGGTGTGGAAACGCCACTTTTCTGACGTCTCGCCCTAAATATTTAATAGCTGAATATTGTGGGCTCATAAGACATACCTCAACCTTTTAGGTTCACTTACGAGATGCTGTTGGAAAGGGTGTATGAAGCAGGTTCACCGTATGAGCCTACTCTATAGGAGTGGTACCAACTGGTAATTACAGCCATGTTGTTGCTATAAACCCGAGACTTAGTCCTTGTGCTGTTTTCCGAATCAGTATCAGAATGGACGTATGCTCGTTATGTCGGAAGATTGACGTCTGACATCAAGTTGATTCAGAAGCAAAATGTCCATTCTGATACTAATTTGGAATCCGACACAACGAGGACTAAGTTGCGGGTTTATAGCAACAACAGCACCTGCCTTCATCGACCAGAAAAACCGTTAACTCCAACTCTGGCTGCTTAACCATTTATATACTGCAGTCAATGCAGCCACGGAAGTTGTTACAAAATTTTGCAGTGGTCCATTCCACTGCCTATTCAACACCTATTTAACAGGGTACCGACTGGTTGTCTTGATAGCCAGGGGCCTAATGAATGTCCCAGGGCCTGCCATCTTACTGCTGCTTTTATACCTTGCAGAACCATAATTGTACCTATTCTGCAGTATATCAGTATTTCATAATGATATACAAGCGATCGTGGTCTCTAGTGGTAAAGTACCCTTAGGCCTCGTTCACACGGCTTATTTGTCCGCGGATTGGCGCCGTACTCCGCGCCGGTTTTGCGCTGCAGTACGGCGCCAATCCGTCGGAGAAATTTTACGGTAATCCACTGCTCTCATAGAGAAGAGTGGATTCCGTCGCTCCTCCCCGCTCGGCGAATCCGCCGCGGGGGGAGAAAGTACATGCACATTATTTACGGCGCGGACGCGCCGTAGATAATGCATTGTCTATGGAGCCGGCGGGCTGCTCCCCCACCCGCATCCCGCCCCTTATTCACGCCGGAATTGCGAGCGCAATCCGGCTCACACGCCGTGAATAAGCCGTGTGAACGGGGCCTAAGGGTATGTTCACATGGCCTATTTGCGGTGTGTACTTCGGGGTGTAGTTGCGCTGTATGCCCCGTAAATATGGTAAAATCATAGCACTTGTTGAGTGCTATGATTTTGCAGCGTATTCCCTGGGGAAAAGAAGGGTGGTTGGGAGCCCTCGTGTACATCTAAACAGCAGGACTGTGTGCGCCGCTATACATTGTGTGAACATGCCCTAAGAGGACTAAATGTAGAAATAAAAAAAATAAGCAATAGAAAATATTTAGGGGCGGCATGTATGATTTTTGACATTTAAATGCCAACTTTTGTGCGCATAATAATAATGCAGAATGTGCCTGATTTATGAACCTGCTCTACTGCCGGTCAAAAATCATGCGCTTTCTAGCACTATGATGACATTTCTAGCTCAGGTAAACCACTTTGAAAGTAGTTTACCTGTTCCAGTAGTAATGCGCCTGGAATTGCCATAGTGAAGCTATAAATCTCTAGCTTCGTACAGTTCTAGTTCGCACGCTCCCTGAATTCAGACGCATTACAAAGTGTTGCGGGCGCTCTGTAATGTGCCCGATATTGGCATGCGGGACATTTACACCTATTGCGAACGGGGCCCCGTTCATAAATGTCGCCCTAAATGTTCAAAACACCCCTCTTCTAATTTTACAAATAAAAAAATAAACTTAAGTTTCCAGAAAAGTCTGATTTATTATAATATAACATTTGTTCCTTCATGGGGAGCTATATATATATATATATATATATATATATATATATATAATATATATATATATATATATATATATATATATATAAATAAAAACTAATGCAAAATTGCAGTTTTTGGGTTGCTTCAGCTCTCAAAAAGGGATTAAAGGTTAGATTTTCCCAAAATAAAAACTTAAGGGGGTTTTCTCACCATACAGTTTCACAGCCTCCTTTAGGCAGGGTTCACACGGCAATAATTGCGGGACGTATGTTACGCCATGTGTACGGGGGCGGAGCAGGTAGGGCGGCCGGCAACCATGAATAATTGACATGTCACTTATCTCTCCGCTCGTCATATTGTGCGAGCGGGGAGAGGAGATGTAATCCATAGTTCTCTATGAGAACTGTGTATTACCGTGATGACTGAGACCTATCTCGCCCCGTATTTAGCGCAGTACGGCACAGAATACGGGCCGAGATACGTCCCATTTTAAGCCGTGTGAACATAGCCTAAGAGTCACCCATGCTGTTCAGGCTGTGAGCGGGTGACTGACACATCAGCTCTGCTTTTCTTAAAGGGAATCTGTCGTCAATTTTTTTTTTTACTTATTAAATCAAGCCCCTGATCCATTTTCTTTTCATCTCAGTCGCTTTTATTTACTGATTGTAGATTTATATATTCGGCCGTCTATATATGATTGTGGGGAAGACATTATTGCTTGCACTGCTTTAACAGCGTTTAGAGAGATACTTTACTGCAGCTTCATGCACATAGGATTCTTAAGACAGATTCTGTCCCATAGACTTGTATAGGAGAGTTTTCACTGTGAAGGGAGGGGAGAGGAGGAGCTGTGACATCTCCTCTTGTGACTGGTGGATTCTGTGTTATCTGTACACAATGGTGTCTCCTTTCAGGTTGACCCTGCTTTTACTGATAATGGAGTACACTGCTGAAAAGCTCTCTAAACAGAACAGGAAGTGTCAGACTATTATTAGGCTTAGTGGCCAAAGTGAAAACTACTGGACTAAAAAATATTGAAAGTGATCTGGAAAATTAAAAAAAACATAAGCAAAAATTCCTAAAAAATGTGTTTAACATAAAAATGTGAGTCAAACAATTAGTCATTTTTTGATCACACATTCTCTTTAACTATTCCTGTTACACTGACAACAATGGAGGAGATTTATAAAGTGTACTACCCAGGCTGCAGGGCTCTAAATGGTGTGTTCTTAGCTAAATGAGAGGCTTTCAAAGTCCATTGCTAGAGATAAGACGCTGCTGGAGGTGACTCACCATGGCAGCTCAGAGCAATGAGAGATAGGAGAGAGCAGGTGGGGAGATGATGGTCATAACCAGAAATCTGTGTGCTCTAAGAGGAGATACAATCTTTATCCCCTGAATAAAGAAAAATCAACAAAGCAAAGTATGTAGAAAAAAGTTTTCAATTATCTTTTTTTATTTTTTAAATGTAGTAAAACATTAAGAAAGTAAATAAAATTTGGTATCATCAGAATCGTGCTGACCTGCAGAATAAAGGTAACGTCATATATACTGCACAGTGAGCTCCATAAAACAAACATTTGTTTCCTATTCCACTCCATAAAGAATGTTTTTTTTCTTCTTCTTTTTGTTTCCTAGTCAAGTATAACTGGTCCCAGAAAAAAACAAGCCCTTGTAAGTCTATGCAGATGGAAACATAAAAATGTTATGGCTCGTGGAAAGTGGGGAGAAAAAAAACAAACACGTTTTTTTATATTTTCTGCCACAGTTTGATATAACACCACTTGTTATATCAGTTGTGTTGAGCTATTCCAGGTCTTTGTTCATAGTTTTTTGAGCGCGCGCGCTGAGAGCTATATTTTACTAATAAACTCATTTGCAATGAGTGAATCATGTCGTTGATTCAGCTTGGATAAGTAGCGTAATCTGCTGCAGGGACAGAACGTGTCGCGATAGGAGCGCGAGAGCGTCGCAGAGACGATATGAGCTCGCGCTAAAGGCGCCTACATCTAAGCAGTAGAAAACAAAATTGCAGGGAGCTAAATGGAAGGAATTATGGAGTGTGGATGAAAGAGAGATTCCGTGATCAGTCGCCATCTGCATTGTCTGGTGAGATGATGCTTTGTATGAGGCTGTTCTAAGGAAACCTATAGAGATAACTGGCTAAAGAAACCAATTGTTTCCCCATCATTTGAGAGATCACCATCATTACCTCACAACTCAGTGGAAATTGTGGACACTTTTCTCAATGCATTAATAGAACCTAAATTGGGTGGTGATAAAGTCATTTTAAAGGAGTTGTCTCCCCACAGGGTTTCAAAAAAGCATAAAGAAATTCTCTGTCACTTCCTGGTTCAGACAAATTGCATAAGCTCCTTGCTGTACGCTCTGTTGTGCTTTGCAGATGCTAATTAGATAGATTACTTCTCAAACTACTACAGACTTCTTATAATGATCCCCAAAACAAAAGCCCCTATTACAAGCTGTTTACTGAATAAATCAAGCTTTTTACTGGTCTGGGCAGCACAGGACACTGACTGACACTGCTTGACCTGTGTCGTATGACTCACCTCGCTGTTATCTCAATTGAACATAACATCCCTGGGAATTTGTTTACAGGTCGTTACTGAGGAACTGAAATAGCCACTGAGGTAATAAATTCACTTGTATCTCTTTAGGAAATACAGATGGAACAATGCAATATATTTGGAAAATGTCTTTTATTTGTGTTCCTCATTTTGAAAGCTATTCTTTGGGTATCGATAGGGCGAGGAGCCGCCGAGATAATGTCATGCTTGACCACATAGCAGTAAGAATTAGTTATTCCGTCCCCAAAAAATACATGTCCGCTTGAAACAAACGGTCTCAATCCGAATGGGAATTTATGATGGAAATTTGAAAAAGTGCTCCATGAAAAGGCTCCTTCCTGTAAAGCTGATTTGTCAGTCACCCTTTGAAAAAGCTGACACAAGCTTGCTGCAGAATATTATTTATCCTGAAGCAAGGCTGTGGAGTCGGCAAGTCAAAGCCCCGACTCCTCAATTTCCCAAATCCCCGACTCCCTCATAATACAGCCATTTTAAGTGATAACTTTACTGTAGTAAAATGAACATCCACTGTTTTATCACCTTAAGATACAATAATCAAGGCTATTTAGGAGAACAAACCACTGACAAGCAAAGGGTAACAATTTTTGATCTTTTTGAACCCGTTTTTGGTAAGAATTGAAGAACAAGCTTATTTGTATCCATGTCCGGGATCCTGCAAGTGACATCCGGAAATTGTAGAAGAGACCGGGGATCAGATTTTGATTAAGATATACTTGAATTTGAGTTCAGAGTCCAGAAGGATTCAGGCGATTGAAAACAAAGGTGGATTCCAAATACTCACAAAATAATAAAAATTAACATTGTTGATTTTGGAGCAAAACAGTAATCATGCATTACAGAAAGAATCTGCAGAACAAAGCAGATGCTAAATACTTTACAAGTCACAAATGTATGTAAAAGATCTAAGAATGACTGTATTTAAAAGTACGTAACTAATGTACACAACTGTAGTGGATGGAGAGTAAAGGATCCTGAAATCACAAGTTCAAAAACATCGAGTACCCCTTTGCTTGTCAGTGTAAAATATATTTATTGGATATGACTATAAACACACCAAAAAAAAAAAATTGTAAATACAAAATCTGCAGAAATATTTTGCACTCCCTCAGATCCTGCATACATGACCTCACATCTAACTCTTATTCCAGGATAGAGAACGGCCTCTCTTACACTGCGCGCGAGAGAGTGTGTGAGAGAGTTGGGCAAAGCAGTGAACCACAGGGGCAACAACCTCTAACAATGTCCAGGTATAAAGGAATGTGCCTCAGCCACATCCCAGTTTCTTATGAACTGTAATCGTTGATACTTCTTTGAATAACATGAAAAATCTTGCTGAAATCGTTTGGCCATGGAGCGAAATCTTTTCCCATGGGGCAGCGCTTGTTCTGCTCCATGTCATCATTTACCTCCTCATGTGATGAGGCTAAGATATGGGAGCAGTAGCACTGGCCAACCCAATTCCGCTTGCTCTTTGCACTGCATCGAACTAACTAACAACTAATTATAATATTTTGGGACCTGAGTCGGTCGAAGAATCCGACATCGACTCCTCAAGCGCGCGACGGGCAACCGACTTCCATAGCCCTTCATGAAGGAACATGACTCCAAAAATAAAGGCCATGCATAAAATCCAAGCTGTGCGAGCGCGCGCGAAAGGGATAAAGAGCGCGAGAGTGTGAGCAGAGAGATGTTCTATTATTCTGATTTTTTTCCCCCCCTTCGTGATTTGCTTAAACAGAGTGAGCGAGAGTGCGCGTATTAAGTAATTGACTTTTGTTTATTTTGGGTATGTTTCATGAAACCAAATAGTTCAGCTGTTAAACAGAATAGCCTAGAACACCATACTATACTGTCCCCCCAAATATAGGTATGGGTATAGATTATAAAAAAAAAAAACATAGTCACTAGTTGCTCTTTGTTCTCTTTTAGTCTATTGCTTAAAGGGTTTGTCTCACCATGCTGCTTCACAGAGCCAAAAGCTCTTTAGATCAATGCATCTGTCGCTTCCTCCTTAGGCTGTGGGTGGTCTTATTAGCATGATTACATAGGCGAGTGCTCTGTAAGGTTACACTCTTTGAATTGCACTGACATGACATCAGTAGATCTTATAAATAGAACAGAGGGATTTAGAACTCAAAATAAATAAAAGGAATTACCATATTTTTAGGACTATAGGACACAAATTTGGGAGCTGCTTCAGTATAGGCAAATGTCGACCAACGCCATTTCTCGCAGGTGCCAGGGTCCTTGTCACCCAAGAGGAGGTAGTGCGGCCCCCCCCGATAAACTGGCCACAGTCTCATTCCCTCGCTGTGCTCTTTGATGTCTGCACCGAGCTGGCAAGCCTTACTGTCTTTCAACATTAGTAGTAGGTTAAGTCAGTTAGGAGTCCCTAATAATTAATGTATACACGTTGTGTATATATATATATATATATATATATAATATATTGTGTATTGTGTGTGTGTGTATATGAATATGTTATATATAAAGGGAGAGAGATATAAAAAAATAGATATATATATATATATATATATATATACATATACACACCAGTATTTATAGTATAATTATATATGTTTTTAGATATATTTATTGTTGGCCTAGACACTTACCTAACTATCTGCAGGGGGCTGTATTTACCTTTAGTTGGCGTATACAGGCCAGTCCCCGATTACACATTACCCGACTTAACATCTTCCCAATTTACAACATGCTTGCTGTACTTTTAGTTCCATTCACAGATATAGTAGCTGTGGAACCGAACAAGTTCAACATGGCCAGACACACATTAGGTGAAAATAAGGAGAAATCTTCTTAACAAAGGGCACAGACAGCAAAATAAATGCTAAAAACCCGTTCACATGCACTATCCAAATGTATCACTTTTTTGTTGCCGGTTCCATTAAATCTACCTGTTCCCGACTTGCCATACATTTTCAACATAAAACCTATCTGTTGTAACCCGGACTCCTTAGTGCGCGCTAGTGGGGGCTATACCTAGTCCTACGGTATATATCTACCCTACAGAAAACCTTACCACATTATGCTTCAAGTTTCCCTATTTTCACCTCCTCCCCCCCCCTAAACACCTTGGTGCATCTTAGGCTATTCTACACTGCATCAACAAAAACTCTGAAAGCGGGGCCTATTTTTTTCCGATCCACGCCGCGGGTTTGTCACTTGTTATTTGCAATTGAATTGTATGGTAAGATGTACAAAGAAAATTAAAAGCGCCGGCGTATTAACAATATGTTGTATAATGCGCCATCGCAACGACAGAATAAACTGAGATGTATTCTACAGCTCGTCTTTTTTATTCTAGTGATGGGTGCTGCAGAACTAGCGTATTTTTTGGCGCTTTTAAAATCCTAAAATGCTAAACTAAAACTGATACGAGGAGGCGGAGGTCGTAGAGCAGGTGGAAGGTAGGCCTAGTTGCGGCCTTATGGTCCAGGAAAAATATGATAATGCGAGCGCGAGAGTCTTTGTCAGAAATAACACACTCTTTTCTCAAGCTTCTGGCAGTCCTGAGTGCCAGCCTGTGGTGACATCACTCCTTGCTCTCAGATAAGACAAAGAGCAGAGCAGGTCAGTAACCTGTGTGCATTAAGAGCAGATAAAATCTCTCTCATCTCCTAAACAAAGCAATGTATTTGGAAAAAGCCTTTATTTACTGTTTCCTACATGTTGAAAGCTAGTTTCTTTTTTTAAAGTGCGGAGCGTGTTTTGAGGCGTTTATACACCGGAAATACGCTCCACCATAGTTTTGTGGGGATTTACTTTTCGTAAAAACGTTTGTTAAAAAGATGCGCCGCGCGCGTCGCGTCGAGCGCGCGAAGAGCGCTACTCGAGTGAGCGCGCGTGTGCGCGCGCGCGGCGCGTGAGCGCGAGAGCGCCAAATGAAGCTTGTTAAATACTTAAAGGGGGTTGTCTCATCTAAAGTTTTCAAATGATGGCATGAATGAACTAAATGTGCGTTGCTCAGTCAACTTTCCTGGTCAAGCTGTCTTAATAGCATATGAGCTTCCTTGTATTCAGACGTCTGCTAATTAGAATAAATCTCATGCTGTCAGGACCAGGGAAGCTCTAAATATTAAACAGTAGTAATTACTGTCTATTGTCTGAAAGATCAGATAACCAAACAAACTCTCTACTGCCGAAGTTCTTGCTGTGTACCTTGTATGACTCACTCCCTGCTATTCAATAGAACTAAACACAGGGAAAGAATGACGAAGTATCGTCACATGGGAAACCTTAGAGACCCTCAGAAGTGATAAAATCACTGTTAGTTCCTCAATAAAAAAAAATTAACAAAGCAATATATTTGGAAAATTCTCATTAGTGTTCCCTATATGTTGAAAGCTATCTTTGTACGAACACCCCCTTTAAATGAAGCAACTATTTTACATGAATAATAGAGCTTCTCTTAGAACATTGTTTGAAGCTTATTTTGGAACGCATTTCATTCCGAGCGAGAGCGCCGAATACCCCCAAAATCACGTAAAATTACATTGTTGGACAATACCCTTTATCCTGCATTCAGGATGCAAAAGCAGACAACACCTGACTGTTGAAGCATGGTTCATAGCGCTATATATATAATTTGGGGTACTGCCGGCAATCCTGGCTTTGTCCCACGGTGCAAAAAGCTGTCAGTGAGTCTCTCGCTCATTGGTGACCCTGTGCTAGTCTACTGTGCAAAGCTGAGAAATGAGCTGAAAAAAACAAGTCACTTAATGGGTTGTCTCACTACAAAGATTAACTTCAAACAGTGAGGAAACGTTAAAGAAGACTTTTCCAAAAATAATTTTTCCTTTTGATTTTTCAGCTGTTCATGGAGATAAAAAGTTGTAATCTTCTCTTGCTTACAGGTTTCTCTGATTACCGACCTGCTCTTCCTTCTCTCTCTGCTGTTTGTATGATCTGATAGCAGGAAGTGACATCACCACAGGGCGGCGCACAGGACTGCTAGCTGCTTGAGAACAGAGTGTATTATTCTCTAGAAACAAGAGACTAATTACTTTTTGTTGTTTACTTTGAGCTTTAAAGCTCTCTGCTCTATGCGAGCGTGCGAGCGGATGATTGTCCAGGCTCTCGAAGTACTGTTCATTAGAAGAGCTGTGAATATGGAGCTGATAAGCTAATCACTGCATACAACCACCCACAGCCTAACCAGGAGGAGACAGGAAGTATGAATCTAAAATTGCTTGTGGCTCTGTGAAAGGTGTGACACCTTCTTTAAAGAGAACCTGTCACTTATTCATGAGCAGGTGTTAGCCCCGGCGCGTACAATAGGCTAGTCCGCCCCTTACATTAATTCAGATTTCTACCTATTCAAAGTAATAGTTTATCAAATTAGTGGGCGGGGCTAGCCTCAGCGTGGAGGGTATGAAAAAAAGGACTTTTCAATGTCTCTTTTCTATCCTGAAACTGCAGATTTGAGCATTAAATACTTTAAAACTCACAGTCAACTTACAGAATAATTGGGGTATGTTTCAACACTGGCTAATTTTCTACCACGATTCGCTGCGTATTTGCGCTCTAATATGGGCGATATGCACGCCGAAATTACGTAATACCCCATATTCTCATAGAGATCTATTGTACAACCCTACTCTCCCCACTCGTACAATACATCGTATAATGACAGTCACACATACACAACCCCACCCCCCCCCCCACCCCCCCCCCCCCCCCACCCCCCCCCCCCCAATTACTGTGCAGCAATAACGCAGCGTGCGCTCGCGCGCTGAAAGAGATGCTGTCAAAGGGCCAGCGCTCCACCGCGCGCAGCCAACCCGTGCCGCGGGAGTACGTGCATATCAACATGACTCCCAAATCACCCTGCATAATTGCAGCCGTACTGTATGCGCTGCAATTACATCGTGTGAACATACCCTAAGGGACACAGCCTGGAAATAGCAGGTCCTGAACTAGCTTGTGCTGTCTCGCCCAGGGCAAAAACTATTGACAGGTTCTCTTAAAAAGGAACCGACACATATTTATTCCCCCCTTGCTGAGCGAGTGCGCGCAGCGAGCTATTGTCAGACCCTGGAGAGGGACCGGCAGCGCATGTGACGCCGGATTCTGTAAATGCTGAGTTTTAGAGCATTTAATGCTCAAATCTTATTCATTAGCAGGTTATTAGCACCGCCCACCAAAGCTAGCGTCCGCCCACTGACCGTTATTTCCACATTCTCTACCTATCAAAGTAATACGTTTATCAGTTGAGGGTGGCAGGCTAGCCTCAGGTGGGCGGGTGTAAACAAATTACTTTTCATGTCTCTTTCTTTTCTGCCTTAAAAACTGCAGATTTTAGCATTAATAATACTCAAACTATACAGCATCGACAGAATAAGGTATGTTCCACACGGGCTAATTTTCGGCACGCCACTTCGCCCCGTATTGCGCTCTAATACGGCGAGAGCTCGCTGAAATTTGTAATTCAGTTCTCATAGAGAAACTATGTGAAGCGCGGCGCAGCCTCTCCTACTCCCGACTCTACGATATGATCAATACGACTATAATTTGATACATGTCAATTACTGGCAGCAAATACGCGCCGCGAGTAATGACTGTCAATGGGGCTCGTGGCCTGCCGGCCCCCCCTCACCCACCCCCCTCTCCGTGTTCGTTCTTGCATATCAGCGCGACTTCCAAATCACCTGGCGTAATTGCGGCCGTACTGTACTGGCACTACCTTGTTCTGTCCTCAGCAAGGGGGGCATAACCTATGTGACAGGTTCTCCTTAAGCTTATTTTGTGTCCTTCTGAAGCCATTTTGAATACTGCAGTAAATTTTAAGATTTTTGTTATTTGCATAGTCACATAAAAAATAAAACAGAAATATACTTAAAAAGGTGATATTCAAATAATAACTATTTTTATATAACCCCGGGGGCTGGGGGATTCTTTATTTGGGGGTATTTTTGGGGCCAAAAAAAAAGCATCGTCAAAAAGGGCCGACTCCAAAATCCCAAAATAAAATTAAAAAAGTTGGTCCCAAAAACGGTTCGGAAAGCAGCCCCCCAAAAAGGGAGGGGGAAATTTGGGGCCGGCCAGTGCTAGCTCCCCTTTCTTCCCGCCTCAATTCCCCATGTGGGGGTGTAACTGATGCCCTGGGGCAGGGAAAGCCTGGCCCCCGGGGAAAAGAATTTTGTTCCCCTGGCAAACAGATTTCAGCAAAATTTTTCACCCGCTTTCCCAAAAAGTAGGGAAAAGTTCAACCAATTTATCCCAAAAATTTATGTGGCTTTCGGCAATTTTTTTAAAAAAACCCCATTGTTGGGGAAGTTTTCCGGGGGCAGCGCTTGCCCCCCCCAAAAAGTTAGGGGTTTGAGAGGGCCCTTCCTAAACCTGGGAAAAAATTTAATCAAAATGTAGGGCAGTATAAAGGGTCTGATGAAGGGAATTTTTATTTTCAGAAAAAAAATTTTTTTTGGGCCTAAAGTCGTATCCAATAAAAAAATTTTACCTGACAAACCCAAAAAGGTAACAAAGGGTTTTAACTTGGACTTTCAGGCTCCATATTCACCCTCCATACAGCTTTGTACATGAGGTTTCTGAATTTATATACAGTACTTAAAACTTAACACGTTTTACCCTTTCAAGTATTTAGCATTTTCTTAGTTTTTATTTTGTCCTAAAAATAAAGTGGGAAAAATTTTCTTGTTGTATTTTTTAAAACCACCTTTGGTTTTCACTCTGCCCCAATCCTTTGGCTCTGGATCAGGGTTCAAAGGGACATATTACCAAAATTTGGGGCCCCAGGGTTCCCCCCCACACATTTCCAATGTTTGGGGCAGACTGGATTGGATACAAAAAAAGCTTTTTTTTAAACTCCCCCCCACAATTTTTAAAAAGAAAAAAAACATTGTTCCCTTTTGTTGTCAGTTTTGTTTTTTCCTAAATAGCTTGATTTTTGATCAAAAGGTGAAAAACAGCCTGTGTTCCATTTTATAATAAATTATCACTTAAACAGCCCATGATGAGGATCAGGATGGGAGGTTTGGGGAAATTGAGGTCGGGTTCGCTTTGCGATCCACCCCCTGTATATAACATGAAAATGCATATTTAATGGCTCAAAAAGTTTTGAGAGGGGGAGTTTCCTTTTCAACACGGGGGAAAAGGACTTTGCCCGTCAAAGGGGGCCAATATCCTCCACGAAAAAAAAAAATTTTTCTCCAAATCAGATTGAAAGAGATTTTGATGTTTTGGTCAAAACCCCCAGTAATTTTCAATTGGTTACCAATGAAAATGTTGTGACACACTCCAGAGCATGAAAAAAATTCAGCATATGTTTAGGGTGCGTTCCCACTGCACAGGACAAATACCGGGGCCGGGGCGCGGGGGGGTGGGGGAGGTGACTTGTCTCCACGATGAGCAGAGAAAAGCTCTCCCCCTCCACATTGACTTGCACAGATTCCGTTCTGAAACCGGACGGAAGATTGTGCTATCACAATGTTTTTTCGGCCCGGGCCCCGGGGGAAAAAACCTCCGGCGGGAAACCCCCTGAGTGGGGCTGCTGCACGGGTTTTTCCCTAACGCCATTGTGCTCATTTTCGGCCCTTTTTTCAGGGGCTAAAAAAAGCAAAATGGCTGAAAAACATCAAAACCTGCCTGGGGGGCATGCCCTTGGGTAAAAAAGAATTTACAAAACTTTTACTAAAAACTTTAAAAGCTTCTGGACTTGACACAAACTTTTTAACAGGCAAAAGGGGTTATGCATTTAGAAAACCCCTGTCCCTGTTAGGGATTTGAAGTTTTTCTCAATTAAAGGGGGGTTTTCCATTAAACGAGTTCCCTTTCTCTTATTCTCAAGAGAAATTTAAAAAAAACATGTAGTCTGTCTGAAAAGGGTGCAGGGGTGAGAGGGGGGGCGGTGAGCAGAAAGTGAGGAAGCAGGGAGCGTCTCTAAATTTTACTCAAATAATAACATTATAAACCAGTGGATTTCTATACAGCAGACAGACTCATACATGCATCTTTCTCCCCAGCCCATTGCAAGCTCCTTATGTTCCCTGTCACCCGATTAAAAAAGTGCAAACACGCAAGATCAGTCCGGGTCAGTGTCCTGGTCGTGTCTAATGTAAACTTTCAGGGGCAAGGGGGACTGAGCAATGCTTTTAGCTCTCACAGGCTTCACTTTTTGTAATCACATGTATTTAGAAAAGTGATGAAATACCCATTTTGGAGGCTCCCACATCAACATTACATCGTGGCAAAACCCCTTTAATGGACAATGGACCCTTTAAACAACTAGGGATTATAGCATGTCTAATGGGATCCTTCAGTTCACAGTATAAATACTCATATACATGCTGAATGTATAGTTAACATACCTGGTATACTTTTTGATCTTATTGCAGTTTATGCCAGTCCCCTATGTATGTTAGATGTGCCAGATTCTCAGTCTACCCTATGTACAGTGTGCTGCAGGAGTCTGAGCGATTCCCTCTGCTCTTGAAGCAGTGCTGACATCAATAACATTTTTACTGTGAGTGAAAACTCCGTGTGAACAAGCCCTTAGATACGTGTTTGGATCCGTCTGTCGGCCCCTGAACAGACGGATCCAAACACACATCTAATAAATAGCAAAGTGATTTACATTGCTTTTAATGTGAAACACATATCGGCGTTGACACGAGTGATCACTGATGCGCGTCTCATTGCGTCTTTCGGATCCGTCTTTCGGTTTAGTTCCAAGAATGTCAATTCTTGATCCAAAAGACGCATTTAAAAGGGTGCGGTCCTGCTGCATCCAACATGCATCCAAACACACAGCTGCATGTTGGGTACGTGTTGGATCCGTTTAGGGTCTGATCACCGCTGCGTTTTTGGATGGGATTTTCGGATCCGAAATCAGATCCAGAAACGCAGTGTGAACAGCCCCTTAGTGTGCAGCTGTGCACTCTGTGCAGCCTTTTTAAAACTTTCTTGCAGGCATCTGATTAACTTGTAGAATAACGTATAAAGAGAAATATTGGGGCAGTTTTATCAATACTGTCTAACTCTTAGACCGTGTAAAGTTAGACTAGACCGTCTTACAATGCACCACATTTATTATAGTGTTCATAAATCTGGCGCATGTTGCAACTGTCTAGTCTAAATTTACACCTTTTAAGTTCGCTTGCTTTATGCCACCAACTGCACCAAAATGTTGCCGCATGGCGATGCACACTAAGCCACGCCCCTCTAAACCTTACGCCTTTTGTCGAATGAAGCGCAGAAGTGTCTTGAAACTGTCTAAAACACATATTGTGCCATTATTCTGCATTGATGTGTCCCACTGTGTTCATGCCTCATTTTTTTACTTATTACTGGGCCAGCTTAGCTGAGTAAGGATATAGCCTGAGCGGTGCTTGGTCCTGCCCTAGCACTCAGCTGAAGTAATGTGCAATGTGGTGGCCTAATCATTAGTGATACACACCATCAGTTACTATGCTATATTTTTTTTTTTGCGAAATACACGGCGTGTCACTCGCTACTGGCTGTAAAGTTTTTCTCACATAGTACGGTTGAAAAAAGACCTATATCATGAAGTTCAACCAAGGGTGGGGAAACATGTGGATGAAGGGAGGGGCATAGGGAGTTTTTTAAACTTAGTTTCCCATACTGATAAAGACTTTGGAACCTATAAAGCAAACGCCAATCTGCCCTAAAGCAAGTTTTAATTCCTGAACCCAAAGTTGCCATCAGACTGCAGATCTCTTTTAAAGGGGTTGTCTCACTACAAAGATTCAACATGTAGGAAACACTAAATGAAGACGTTTTCCAAATATATTGCGACTTTCATTTTTTTTTTTTTTGTTGAGGATCTACAAGTGATTTTATCACCTTCTGAGGGCTTTCTAGTTTCCCAAGTGACCGACCTGTGTACTTCTCCCCACCTGCTGTTTGTTCTATCTGATAGCAGGTCCTGCAGCACAGAACTCCAGGCTGTGAGAGCTTGTATGTTTTCTGATCTTACAGACACGAGCCAATAATTACTGTGAGAGCTTGTTTGTTATCTGATCTTTCAGGCAATAGACAGTAATTACTACTGTTTACTTTACCTCGGAAGCTCCCCTGGTCCTGACAGCATGAGATTTTATCTATTTAGCAGAAGTCTGAATACAAAGGAGCTCATATGCTAATTACAGAACGCTTGACCAGGATAAATGACAGAGGCCCAAAAGCAGCATTATTTTTATTCATGCATTCCCATGAAACTTTGAGATGAGACAACCCCTTTAACTTTTAAAGTAATTAATATAATTTAGTGAAATTTTACACAAATTTACTTTGGTCTGTGAGGAAGCACATCATGTGTTGAATTTGTCTGCCACTAGTATTCACATCTGCAAACATATAGGTCAGTTATTCACTGCCCTGATGAGGGCCCATTCCAGCAGCAGTGTGCTCCACGTCTGTGGTACCTGTTTGGAAACAAGAACAACTGACTACAACTGTGACCTTCACTTATATCCGTGTCATATTTCACTAAATTACATCAATTACTTTGTAAGTATTAAGAAACCGTTTTAGGCCACACTGTATTTGTCCAAAATTAGTACTCATGCAAAATATATAGTGTTACAGAGCTCCTTACCAATCCAGATGCAGTTAAAGCCTCGTTTTTTAATTGACAAAGTTTGTGTTCATGTGCACAGAGCCCTACAAGTTTAAAGGGTTGTCTCACTACAAAGAATAGCTTTCAAAATGTAGGGAACACTAAATGAAGACGTTTTCCAAATACAGGCAGTCCCCGGGTTACATACGGGATAGGGACTGTAGGTTTGTTCTTAAGTTGAAATTGTATGTAAGTCAGAACAGGTAGATTTATCAAATGCAATTCCTTTTCTTTTTGTTTTGGTTAGTACAGGGAACAGTTTTTACATTTGTTTTGCTGTCTGTGGCCTTTTTTAGAAGATTTCACCTAACGTTCTGTATCCAATGTGCAGCTGTGGCATGCTGGCACTTGGTTATCATGGGGCGTGACTCAGTGTTAAATGTCAGCCACGCCCCATAAGTCTCCGTTTGTAACTAGGGGACGTATGTAAGTAGGAACGATGTAAGTAGGGGACTGCCTGTATATTGCTTTGTTCATTATTTTTCGTTAAGGAGCTACAAGGGATTTTATCACCTTCTGAGGGCTTTCTAGTTTCCCAAGTGACCGACCTGTGTACTCCTTCACCCCTGCTGTTTGTTCTATTTGATAGCAGGGAGTGAAGTCAACACACAGGTAGTGTGAGAGCTTGTGTGTTATCTGATCTTTCAGACAAAATACTGTAATTACTCTACTGTTTACATTAGCTCAGAAGCTTCTCTGGACCTCAGAGAAGGTAATTTATTTAATCTAGACTAATAAACAGAGAAGTCTGAATACATGGAGCTCATATGCTAATTACAGACAGCTTGACCAGGAAGTGACAGAGCAAAGCAGCATTATTTCATTCATGCATCCTATGAAACTTTGAGATGAGACAACCCCTTTAATTACCGAATTTTTATGATGAAAATAGTTCAAGACCACCAAGTTTAACCTCTTCCTCTAGTGATTCTGAGTGGAGAAACAAAACAGTTTTTAGTACAACAATTTTTAGTTGTAATGGATTATAAAAATTTTTTCCTGATTTGCTAGATTATACTCCTTGAGCTGTTTTGAGCCGGTACATGAGGGAACGCTACAGTCATGTTGCCACTGATAGAAATGAGATTAGCAGGCAAAACTGTACAGCTAATAAGAGATAGAAGAACTAGTCATTCATCTTACTAGTTGCCATGTGTTCCAATTCACCACTGCAAAATTGCTGACCTGTTAGATAAGGCAGCAGCAATGCAGACTGTAATAGAGGGTGACTTGTACGGGTCAGTACATTGCCGTGCAGAACTTGCTCTCATTCTGATGTGTCACAGATAGATCTAGAAGGAGATCAACTGTGTCGTCTTTTGAGAAAACTGTATAATATGTTCTTTTCCGTTCAGTGTGAAGAAATGGTTTTAGATCACATGAAGTGTCTTTTTAGTAAATGGATGAATAATGGTAATACTTATGTCAAAGTCATGCAGAGGGGATGGGGCTTGCTGGTAGAGAGTAGCGGAGCATGTGTGTGCACGCAGTACAAGCACCTGTCTTTAATTCCTCTCCACAGGCAGGAAGAAGAGAAGGTAGTAAAGAGGTTGTGCAGTGATCTGAGTGTTGGGAAAGAACCTCAAGCTGTGCTATTCTACAAGCAAGAGGGAAATAAGAGGTTTGGAAGAAAACAGTACACAGCTGCGGCAGTGCTATATTCCAAGGTACAAGTGGCAGTGATTTTGGACAAGTGAAATACCCGCTTCTATAAATGTTCAGTCCTTTTATGCCAGAGCGCATGATGTAGAATTATATTGCACTCTTTAACAGCCCTGTTTAGTTCAATGTATTTAGAAATACCAATGTTAGCAGTAAGCTAAAAGCTTGTTACCTGTAGTGACCTTACCTGTAGATTTTAGGGACTTGTATATACAATACAGTGTTGATATGTTTAAAACTTAATACACAGTTGAGGCACTTTCTTATGACCCCCCAGCTAATATACAGAGTAACAGCCGTGTTCAGCAGAGAACGCAATTAACCCCTTAACTACCGCCCACCGACTTTTGACGTCGGCTGGTGCGGGTCGTTCGTCTACAGCGACGTCTTTTGACGTCGCTGCAGACATCGGGGTTTGCGGCGCCCGGGTGCCCCAGCAGTGCTGGGTTCGAGGCTGTACCACACAGCCCTGATCCCAGCGCAGCTCCTGCGAGTACCAGGGATCCTCACCGAAGCACAATCAAAGGGTTTCCCTGCTCTGTCGGGTGATCGGAACGCCCGGTGACCCGACAGAGCCCTGGGAACGGCTGCACAGTCAGCCCTGTGGACCTAGAGTTGCCCCAGGGCTGTCTGTGTAACAAGCCAGTGACCAGGACAGACTGTGTGCTGTCCTGATCACTGCCTGTGTCAGACTGACACTGATTATAATGTATTAGCATATATGAATATGCTTATACATTGCTAAGTATAAAAAAAAAAAAGTAAAACAGTTCTCCCTTCAGGGGATTTAAAAAAAAAAAAAAAAAAAACATAAAAAGTGTAAAAAAAAAAAAAGAATAAAAAAAAAATAAAAAAATAAATATTTAATAAAAAATAATTTTGCATATATAACAAACACAAAAAAAACTACACATATTAGGTATCCACACAGCCGTAATAACCTGTAGAATTAATCTAACAAGTTATTAAGTGTGAAATGTGAATGGTGTAAAAAAAAGTAAAAAAAAAAACAATTTTTTTTTCAAATTAAAAAAAAATTCTGCAATTATTTATAAGTGAACTTAAACTATTCCCCCATAAAGTACAACTTGTCTCGAATAAAACGAGACCTCATACAACTGCGTCATTGAGAAAATAAAAAAGTTACAACTGTTGAAACGCAAGGAGGCAAAAACTAAAAAAAATATTCTGGTCATTAACTACTTTTCAGGCCTGGGGCTTAAGGGGTTAAACTGGCTGGGAAGGGGTTTTCTCACTACAGTGATTAGCATTCAACATGAAGGGACAAGTAGTTGAAGATGTTTTTTAAATACTTATATACAGTTGAAACCAGAAGTTTACATACACTATATAAAAAGACACATATGCAGGTTTTTCTCACTATCTGACATGAAATCAGAATAAACCTTACCTGTTTTAGGTCAATTAGGATTTACAAAATTATATTTGCCAAATGCCAGAATAATGAGAGAGAGAGAATTTTTAAGCCATTTTTATTACTTTCTGCAAAGAAAAATGTCAGAATACACTAGGATTACTATGCCTTTAAATAATTTGGGACAGCCCATATGATGATGTCATGTCTTTGGAAGCTTCTATATTGGTAACATCTGAGTTATATACATATTTACATGGGCTGAAAGACCACTCTGCCCGGAAGAAGATATTACTCCAAAAGAAACATACAAAAGCCAGATTAATGTTTGTAAATGCACACAGGAACAAAGACCTACATTTCTGGAGACAAGTCCTGTGGTCTGACAAAACTAAAATTGAACTGTTTTGGACATAATGGCCATCGTTATGTTTGGAGGAAAAAGGGAAAAGCTTGGAAGACTAAGAACACCATCTCAACTGTGACAAACGGGGGTGGTAGCATCATGTTGTGGGGATGTTTTGCTGCAGGAGGGACTGGTGCACTTCACAAAATAGATGGCATCATGAGGAAAGAAGATTATGTGGCAATACTGAAGCAACATCTCAAGACATCAGCCAGGAAGTTAAAGCTTGGGCAGAAATTGGTCTTCCAAATGGACAATGACCCAAAGCATACTGTCATACTGGTTACAAAGTGGCTTAAGGATAACCAAGTCAATGCTTTGGAGTGGCCATCACAAAGCCCTGATCTCAATCCTATTGAAAACGTATGGGCAAAGCTGAAAAGGCAGGTACGAGCAAGGTGACCTACAAACATGGCTCAGTTGCACCAGTTCTGTCAGGAGAAATGGGCCAAAATTCCTACCAACTATTGTGAGAAGCTTGTGGAAGGATATCAAAAACATTTGACCCAAGTCATACAGTTTAAGGGCAATGTTACCAAATACTAATGAAATGTATGTAAACGGGTGAGGTTTATTTTGATTTCATAGTGAGAAAAACATGCATATGTGACATTTTATGTGCTCTGAGTGCACACAGGTTTCTATGGTTACCTGGTTCCCTGACCATAACTCTATAATCCGATTAGCTGAGATAGCAGGGAGTGACTTCACCATGGAATCGATCCAGAGCAAACTATCTCTTACAAGATTAGCCATTGTTTTCAGTCCTCACAGCACATGTAACTTTTGTCTACTCAAGAGATAACATCTACTGCACTTGTTAGTGAAACCACTCTCCTACTTACAGAGAAGATAAATATGCTAATCACTGCTAAAGAACCACCTATAGCCAGAGGAGACCGAGTGAGTGAAAAACTGCTTGTGACTCAGTGAAACAGCCTAGTGAGAAAACCCCTTTATTAAGGTCCTGATAGATCGTCACAGGTAACTAGTGTTCTCTGATGTTTCTAACCTAACACACTCCAATATCCGTTCAATGATCCTGAAAATAGGACTCCTTGGAGAAGGCAACATTTTGTCGATTAGTGGTGGTCCAATTCTAATACTGTTGTAAAATTTAAGCTTCTTGTGCCAATGTAACTTTGTTATCAGATGCACAGTGACCATCCATCTGCTTCAGATCCCCATAAACAGTAGGGCTCTCCGGCCCCATAGACTTGCATTATCCACGGCGCGTATTGCGCCTGGATAATGTGCATGTTCTCTATGAGAGCAGTGGATTACCGTAATGACTCCGACGGATTGGCGCCGGAAAGCAGCGCACAACCAGCGCGCAGTACGGCGCAAATCCGCGACAAAATAAGCCGTGTGAATGAGGCCTTAGGGTCCATCCACACGACAAGCATTTCCAGATGGTTTTGTCACTCAGATTTTAAAAACTGTCAAAAACAGACTGTAAACCATCCCTATAGACCTCAATTGAAAATCCACGTTCTAGTCCACGCGGCTCAGATTTTCAGAAAAAAACACAGTTTTTAAACAAAACTTAGAACATACTCAACCTTCTGCCGTATTTCACTAGAAAATGGCAGAAAATGTACTGTTTAAAACAGTGGGACAGCATGAAAAACAACCAGAATGCTTTGTGTGCGTTCAGTAATGCTCCATGATGTCCCCCCCAAAAAAAACCCGTGTGGCTCTAACTCGATTCAAATACAGTGGGTATGGAAAGTATTCAGACCCCTTTCAATTTTTCACTCTTTCTTTCATTGCAGCCATGTGGTAAGATCCAAAAAGTTCATTTTTTTGCTCATTAATGTACACTGCAACCCCCTCCCCATCTTGAAAGAAAAAAACAGAAATGTTGATTTTTTAGCAAATTTATTAAACAAGAAAAACTGAAATATCACATGGTCGTAAGTATTCAGACCCTTTGCTCAGTATTGCGTAAAACATCCTTTTGAGCGAGCACAGCCATGAGTCTTCTTGGGAATGATGCAACAAGTTTTTCACACCTGGATTTGGGGATCCTCTGCCATTCTTCCTTGCAGATCCTCTCCAGTTCCCTCAGGTTGGTTGGTGAACGTTGGTTGACGCCATTTTCAAGTCTCTCCAGAGATGCTCAATTGGGTTTAGGTCAGGGCTCTGACTGGGCCAGTCAAGAATTGTCACATAGTTGCTCTGAAGCCACTGCTTTGTTATTATAGCTGTGTGCTTAGGGTCATTGTCTTGTTAGAAGATGAACCTTCGGCCCAGTCTGAGGTCTGGAAGAGGTTTTCATCAAGGATATCTCTGTACTTGGCCGCATTCATCTTTCCTTTAATTGCAACCAGTCGTCCTGTCCCTGCAGCTGAAAAACTCCCCCATAGCATGATGCTGCCATCACCATGTGTCACTGTTGGGATTGTATTGGGCAGGTGATGAGCAGTGCCTGGTTTTCTCCACACATAGTACCGCTTAGAATGAACACCAAAAAGTTCAGTCTTCGTCTCATCAAACCAGAGAATCTTATTTCTCATGGTCTGGGAGTCCTTCATGTGTGTGCAAACTGTATGTGGCTTTCATATGTCTTGCACTGAGGAGAGGCTTCCGTCAGCACACTCTGCCATAAAGCCCCAACTGGTGGAGGCTGCAGTGATAGTTGACTTTGTGGAACTTTCTCCCATCTCCCTACTGCATCTCTGGAGCTCAGCCACAGTGATATTGGGGTTCTTCTTTACCTCTCTCACCAAGGCTCTTCACCCACGATTGCTTAGTTTGGCTGGATTGCCAGGTCGAGGAAGAGTTGTGGTCTTCCCAAACTTCTTCCATTTAAGAATTATGGAGACCATTGTGCTCTTAGGAACCTTGAGTGCTGCAGAAATTCTTTTGTAACCTTGGCCAGATCTGTGCCTTGCCACAATTCTGTCTCTGAGCAACTTAGGCAGTTCCTTAGATCTCATGATTCTCATGTGCTCTGACATGCACTGTGAGCTGTGAGGTCTTATAGAGACAGGTGTCCAATCCGTTTAATTAAACACAGCTGGACTCCAAAAAAGAAGTAGAACCATCTCAAAGAGGATCAAAAGGAAATGGATAGCGTCTGAGTTAAATATGAGTGTCACAGAAAAGGGCCTAGATACTTAAGACCATGTGATATTTTAGTTTTTCTTTTTTAATAAATTTGCAAAAATATCTACATTTCAGTTGTTTTTCTTTCAAGTGGGGGGGCGGGGTGCAGAGTGTACATTATTGAGCAAAAAATGAACTTTTTTGATCTTACTAAATGGCTACAATGAAACAAAGAGTGAAAAATTTAAAGGGGTCTGAATACTTTCTATACCCACTGTACATAAAGTCCGCAGTGCAGGGAAGAGGCATCCGGCCACAATGAAATGTTGAAAACGAATCCCAAGGGAATACTTCCAGAACACGATCCATATAAGCAGGGCTGTGGAGTCGACATCGTGGAGTCGGAGTCGGTGGCTATTTTGCAGGAGTCGGAGTCGTCATAAAGGGGACCGACTCCGACTCCCAAAATATATAATAAGTTGGTCCAGTTAGTTCGATGCAGTGCAAAGAGCAAGAGGACTTGGGTCCGGCCAGTGCTGCTGCTCCCAGATCTTGATCCTCATTACATGAGGAGTGTAACTGATGACATGGAGCAGGCAAAGCGCTGTCCCAGGGGAACAGATTCTGCTCCTATGGTAAATGGATTTCAGCAAAATTATTCACCTGCTTTCAAAGAAGTAGAAGAGTTCAACCATTCATCCAAACTGACTGTGGCTGAGGCAATTCCTTTATACCCTGACATTGTTAGAGATGTTGCCCCTGTGGTCACCGCTTTGCCCCCATCCCAAGTTAGTGTAGAGAGGCCGTTCTCTAGCCTGGAAATAATGAGATCAGATGTGAGGTCATGTATGCAGGATCTGATGGAGGCAATACTATTTCTCAGAACAAATTCAGAGACTCCACAAATGTTCCTGCAGTGTTTTGCATATTTACAATTTTTTTTTGTGTCCTAAAGTCATGTCCAATAAATATATTTTACACTGACAAGCAAAATGGTAACAATGTTTTGAACTTGTGACTTTCAGGCTCCATATCTCACCATCCACTACAGCTTTGTACATGAGGCTACTGTAATTGTATATACAGTCATCTTAAATCTTATACATAAGTTTGACTTGCAAGTATTTAGCATCTGCTTAGTTATAGTTTTGCTCCTAAAAATCAAAGTGTTAATTTTTATTATTGTTTTATTGTGTTAGTATTTGGGAAATCCACCTTTGGTTTTCAATACTGCCTGAATCCTTCTGGGCTCTGGATCAGATTCAAGCATACAGTATATTGACCAAAATCTGATCCCAGGTCTCTTCTACACATTCCCAATGTTGGTGCAGACTGGACTTGGATACAAATACAGCTTTTTCTTCAACTCCACCCACAAGTGTTCAAAAGATCAAAACATTGTTACCCTTTTGCTTGTCAGTGTCTGTTCTTCCCAAATAGCTTGATTATTGTATCATAAGGGGATAAACAGCCAGATGTTACCATTTTACTACAGTAAAGTCATCACTTAAACATGCGCCATGTATGAGGGAGTCGGAGGTTTGGGAAATTGAGGAGTCGGAGTCGGGGCTTCGGCTTGCCGACTCCACAGCCCTGCATATAAGTAAAATGCACTTTATTCAAAATCCATTACCCTCTTCCTGACGGACGGTCATAATAATATGGCTCTTTGTTTTTTTACCTCCTCGCCTTCCTAGAGCCATAACTTTTTTTTATTTTTCCACCTACATAGACACATGAGGGCTTTTATCTTGCGGGAAAAGATGTACTTTCTAATGGTGTTATTCATATTACCATAGAATGTACTGGGAAGCCGTAAAAATGTGGGCCAAAATGTGAGAAAAACATATTTGCGCCATGTTTGTGGGGGGGTTTGCTTTTACAACCTTCAATCTTCGATAAAAGTGATGTATTATCTATATTCTACAGGCCGGATATGCATCCGGCAATACCAAACATGTAGGGTTTCCATTATCTTTTTGTACCGTAAAAAAATTCCAAACATTTTCTATTTTTGAAATTTGCACCGCTGCACCATTTTCTGCGACCAATAACTTTTTTGTACTAGCACCTACGGACTTGAGTGAGGGGGCATTTTTTGCGAGCTGAAGTGTACTTTTTATTGCTAGCAGTTTGGAATACATGTGACATTTTTGATTAAATTTATTCTAATTTTTATGGGATATGAGATGACCAAAAAACTGCAATTTTGGCGTTAGGAATTTTTTTTCTTCTGCTATGTTCAGCGTACGGGATAAATGTTATATTTTGATCGCACTTTTTCGGACACAGCAATAAAAAAAAGTTACGCAGGTTTTGCCATTTTACAAATAAAAAAATACCAACTTTTCATATTTTTACACTTTAAAACTTTTTTTTTTTGTACTTTAACTTTGATTCCCCCTACGGTGCATCACCACTAGGGTGTGAGCTCGTTTCTACAACCTAATGCATTGTATAGACAATGTATTAGGATGTACCAATATGGCGGTTTCCCCCACTTCCTAAATGGGGCCGGAAATGGGGAAATTGAAAACATGGCAGCGATGGAAGCCTTCACAAGGCTTCCAGCTGCCATGTTCACCGAGAGGAGTCCCATCTTGGCTGCAGCGTCTAAGGGGTTAAACAGCGTGGGATGGCGGTGGCACTCTCCCACATTGTAACACGCCGGGTGTTAGCTGCAATTAGCCGCTAATATCCGGCAGCTATGTTGCGGGATCGCGCTGCAATCACACTACAAAGCCCCTTACCGGCATTAGGATTTACCCATATGTCCAATGCCGGTAAGGGATTAAAAAGCATAGTTTAAAAATACAAAAAACAGCAACAAACATGTCTCCTGTCTACCCGTTTCGAGCCAACGCCATGGACTCTTAATTGATATTGAATAAAGTGCATTTACTTACCGTATTTTTCGGACTATAAGGCGCACATAAAAGCCTATAATTTTCTCAGAAATTGAAAGTGCGCCTTATAGTCCGATGCGCCTTACATCTGAATCAATTCTTTACTTGGGTTTTTAGGCTTTGTTCAGAACGTATTTACAGCTAATTTAGTGACAGTTATTTGCAACTGATTTGTAACTGATTTCCGATCGTAAATACGTTCCGAAATCAGTTACAAATCAGTTGCAAATAAGTGTCACTAAGCCCCCGGTTCACACGGCTTATTCAAGCCGGAATTGCGAGCCGGATTGCGCTCGCAATTCCAGCTTGAATAAGGGGCGGGGCGGGAGCGCGGCCCGCCGGCCCCATAGACTTACATTATCCACGGCGCGTATTGCACCTGGATAATGTGCATGTCACTTTCTCCCCGCCGGCGATGGATTGGCGCCGTACTGCAGCGCAAATCCGCCGCGCAGTGCGGCGCCAATCCGCGCCGGAATAAGCCGTGTGAACAGCCCCTAAGTGTGGCACGTATTTCGCGACGGAATTACAATCTCCATTCTTTACATGGGGTGATTCTGATGTGAAATACGGCACAATGAGTAGCATGACCATTGTAAATCCGACCGCAATACGGCATGGAAATATGGAGCATGGTCTATACGGCCACCATAGTCGGGAGCCTCACTGCGTGCGGTGATACGTACAGCTCTGTGCGCAGGAGCCCCGCGCCTTATAATCCGGTGCGCCTTATATATGAACCTAGACGACTTAGCAGGTGCTCATTGATAATGCGCCTTATAATCCATTGCGCCTTATAGTGCGAAAATTACGGTATATGGATCGAGTGCTGGAAGTATTCCCTTGGGATTCGTTTTCAACAGTGCTCCATGATGCATTGTCTGCCACGAAAGCAACCTAATCCTAAAAACGCTCCAAAAGCAAAAACCAAGTTAAAAATCCTTGAGTTCTTTTGTAAAATACTGTTCAAATGCTGGTTTTAAGATTCAGAATCCGACGAGTATGTCCTTTGTCGTGTGGACGTACCCGTATGTTAAAAATGATCTGCAGCAAAGGTTTCTAAAGTTGGAGCTGTATCGCTTTGAGTTTATCCAGGCCAGTGAATCATGTGGATTTCCAAGTATACTTGTACTAGATGAACATGTGTTTGTACCATTTTTCTTTTGACCAGTGTAAAAAAAATCAATGTTAGATCAAATAAAAGCAGCTTATGTAGTAGAAGCCATCAGTAAGTGGGTGCAGGACTTCTCTTTTCAGGTAGTAATCGAATGTCCATGTTCTACCTGATGTTCATATTGCTCTGGCTGTCCTGCAGGCTATCTCCCATGGCATCCCTGGCAGTGAAGAAATTGCAGTGTGCTTTGCCAATCGATCAGCAGTTCTCTTTCACCTTGGCCATTACTCTGTAAGTATTGCTTACATCTCGACTGTCATTCTGCAGGTTTGTCCTACACAAGATTTCAATGTAAATCATCATTTCGGTAAACCGCACGCTGTAGATCTCGGTTTTTCTTGGCCTTGTCATTTTTCTTATTTCCTCTCACACACCCGCTGTTGTACACTGTGATGTCTCCCTCATTTATCTGTCACTTCTCCAGCCGAGTCTTTCAGCGCTCTAACTATTTTTTTAATCATGGAGACTTAGAAGAATATAAATAGCTTGTTCGCGAGCAGCAGGTAGCATGGTAATTGAATTATTTTTCCTAAGACCTTTTTATCTTAAAGGCGCAGTTTCCAAGACAAACTAGACAAATTGCTGCTGAGCTACTTATCCTGCAATATGTGATTACAGTCCAACCCCATGTTTAAAATGACATTTTATAATGTAGTAATAATAGAATCACATGCAACATGCTGCTGTGCATCCAGTACTTTCTTCTGTATGCTGTAATGCCTTCTTCACAAACACAAGGCCATACTCACAGCTCAATGGTGGGATAATAGATGAAACTCAGTAGGAGGCAATATAAGCCCCTGTGCTACTTGGGAGAGATATACCAGGTGCAGATAACTAATGAGCAGTTACTCACACACCCATCCACCAGGAGGGCAACTGAATAATAAAAACTTCACATTGAATAAGTACTGCATTCTTCTCCTAAGGCTATGTTCACACGGCTTATTTGGGACGTATTTCAGCCCATAATTCGTGCCGTACTGCGCGAATTACGGGCTGGAATACGTCCCAGTCATTACGGTAATCCACAGTTCTCATAGAGAACTATGGATTACTTCTCCTCTCCCTGCTCGGACACCACGGCGAGCGGGGAGAGAAGTGACATGTCAATTATTTACGGCGTATACGCGCCGAGAATAATGAATGTCTATGGGGCCGGCGGGCTGACGTCCTCCCGCCCCGCCCCCAAGCACACGGCGTATTTGCGGGGCGAAATACGTCCCGCAATTAAGCCGTGTGAACATAGCCTAAGATGGCAATCACTTGGTGTCCCTGTGTTATAAACACCATAACTGTGGTCACCAGCAGTTATATGGAGTAGAGACGATGACACCTGGTCATTGCATTACCTAGGAAGGCAGCTCCAAAAGATAGGGGAAGGTTCAGACGGAAATAAATACATTGGGCCAGATGTGTTCAAACTGTCTCAGACCAGACAGTCGTACATCTGCCTAGGTTAGTGCAGAATGCATCAACATGTATGAAGTGTCTCTCATCACTTTCTAAATGTGTCTTCTTGTGAGACTGCAGTGCGCCAAAAAAGTGCCCTGAGACAAATTTTGTCTCGGCCTCGCCACTTTGAAAATGGCATGGCTTAGTGCACTACTTTTGCGCCACATTCTGTCGAGCGACATTCATACATGTGTCTAATCTTCTGAATGTGGCGCGACACCCACTAGGAATTGGCACCGACAAAAGTGTCGGGTGTTGGACGGAGCGACCGTTTTTGGAGCAAATCTTTTATACATATGTCAGACATGGCCAACGACATTCTTTTTGTCATAAAGCATGCCAGAAAACTAGCGCTGCTCATTTCATACATCTGGCCCATAGGGTGTGGCATAGTGATAGGATGTCATACTTTCATCAAAGTAGAGATTTATCAATGGAATGAATTATACCACTTTTCTAGTGCTCAGCCTAGTACCATAGCCCTTGCTCTATTTTTATGATACTCCTGTTTAAAGGGGTTTTCTCACCTCAATGATTGGCTTTTAAAATGTGCGGAAAGCTAAATGAAGACTATTACCAAATACATTGCTTTGCTGATCCTGCTGGAGATAAAGAAGATTTGATCTCACTGTATACAAGTTTCTCTTGGTTACCAACCATTTCTCCCCACCTCTCCGTGCTCTCTTATTTTTCTTTGCTCCAAGCCGCTGTCATTCTGTCTGTCCATGGTGTCACTTTGTGCAGTCTTATCTCTAGTAAAGGACTTTGTTTACTTCACTAAATAAAAAGCTTTCATTCTTCATAGGTGTGTAGCCTTGTATAAGGATATGTTCACACGGTGTAATGTGGGTCCGTTTTTGGTGCGCAATTGCGCTTCAATACGCCAGAGGTATGGGCCGACATTATGGTAATTCATAGCTTTCATTAAGAGCTGTTACCTGTTATCTCCCACAGCGCACAATATGTGTCCAGGGAAAGAACTGACATGTCAATTCTGCCCGGCGACTATGCGCTGGGATGAATGACAGTCAGTGAGAGGCTTCAGAGGTATGCACTGGTCAGCGCGTCCCTCTTAAGCTGCGGGCGTATAGCGGCGCATACAGTACGAGCCACTATACGCCCGCACTATAGTCGTGTGAACATACCGTAATACACTTTATAAATCCCCTGCAGTCATGTCAGTGTAACAGGAACAGCAGAGTTGATATGCCAATCACTGCTATAGACTCGCTCACAGCCTGAACAGGATGTGTGAGTCTAAAGATGGCTGTGGCTCTGTGAAACTGCATGGTGAGAAAACCCCTTTAAGTCACAAAAAGTAGTAAGATATTAAGAGTCGCACCAAGTGGGACTAATGTTTTTTAATGGTGGGAGAGAGTTTGTGTAGAACGCTTCCAAATAAAAATTCAGGATGTGCACCCATGTTTTTTTTCCAGAGGCTATCTTATACATAAATTTTACTTGCAACTATTTAGAATATGCTTAGTTATGCAGATTCTTGTTATGTAACTTCATTGTTACTATTTTGCACTCGGTAGTGGAACAATCTTTCTTTTTATATACTGCAAATTACAACCTGTTCTCAAATTCCTTAATAGCTCAGTGTGGTATTAGGCTGATTCCCAAGTGTAAAGTCACTGGTTTGAATCGTGCAACATCCATGAAGAAGATTTCCCAAGTAAAGAGAAACAGCATCATCCAGCTCATCAATAACGGTCTCGCTGCCAAGAAAATTGCCAAACTGCATTAGAGGAATGCCATGACAGCTGTAAGAAGACGAAATGAAGTCCGTCCATTAATTCCAAAGTCAACAAGTCGACTTATCATAAAGTCTATCAGTTCTGGCATGAAAAACACAGCTGGTGGAGGTGGCTCGTATGCTTCATAATAGTGAGATCACAGACGTCCATGCAAGAACCATGCGACGCGCATTACACAAGTCTGGAATGGGAGCCACAAAAAGGTGAAGATGCCTCGACTTCAATATCATCATAAGAAGCATTGACTCGAGTTTCAAAAAAGTATGAAAAGTGGACAGAAGACGTTTGGAAACTGGTAATTTAAAGTAAGAGATGAAAGGCAGTAGACTGGGCTCTAATGGCTGAAAATGGGTCTGGAAGAATCAAGGGAAAAAGGGGCTAATGGATGGAGAAATTGAAGGAGGAAGCATTCGGTGGAGGAAGCCTAATAATAAGGAGTTGTTTCGGACAAAAAGGTGTTGGATATTTGACCAGGATCAATGGTGGTCTCACTCTTGAACTATATGTTACTTCGTACACTTAGTACTATGGGTATTAAAAGGACGACATAGTGTTCCAGCAGGAGAATGACCCGAAGCATACGTCAAGATTGGTGAAGAAATGGTTCAATGACTACAGATCTCAACCCAATCGAACATGTGTGGCTAGAATTGAAGAAAAAGCATTGTTCGTATCCAAGTGAATTGACCGGTATGCAGAAACATTGGGAACGTGTAGAAGAGACCTGTGATCAGATTTTGGTTGAGATATGTTTGAATCTGATTGAGAGCCCAGAAGTATTCAAGCAGTGTTGAAAGCCAAAGGTGGATTTACAAAATACTAACAAAATAATAAAACTTGAACTTTAGATTTTTAGGAGCAAAACCGTACCAATTCAGTTACATTACAAGAATTTGCATAATTAAGCATATGCTAAATAGTTGCAAGTCAAAATTATGTATGAGATAGCCAGGATGATTGTATACAAAATGATGGTAACCTCACGTTCAAAGCTGTGGTTGATGGTGAGATATGGAGCCTTAATGTCAAAACAGTGTTACCCTTTTGCTTGGCATGTATGTGTGTGTGTATGTATATGCACACACTGCTCAAAATAAATAGAGGGAATACTAAAATACCACATGTTAGATCTCAATGAAATGAAATATTCCACTTGCAATTCTTTATTCATTACATAGGGGAATGTGTTGAGAACAATAAAACATAGAAATGATCAATGAAAATTCAAATTAATATCCCATGGAGCCTGGATCTGGAATGATACTCAAAATCAAAGTAGAAAATGAAATTTCAGGCTGATCCAATTTGTCCAGTGGACTAGGAAATGAGGCTCTGTAGTGTGTGTGGCCTCCACATGCCTGTGTGACCTGCCTATAGTGCCTGGACAAGCTCCCGATGAGGTGGTGGATGTTCTCCTGAAGGATCTTCTCCCAGACCTGGATTAAAGCAGCAGGCAACTCCTGGACAGTCTGTGGTGCAATGTGGCTTTGGTGGATGGAACGAGACTTGATGTGCTCAATTTGATTCAGGCAGGCCAGTCCACATCAATGGCTTCATCATGCAGGAACTGCTGGCACACTTTAGCCACATGAGGCTTAGCATTTCATGCATCAGAAGGTACTGAGGGCCCACTGCACCTGTATATGGTTTCATAATGGGTCTGAGGATCTCATCCCAGTACCTAATGGCAGTCAGGATACCTCTGGCTAGAACATGAGGGGCTGTGCTGCCCTCCAAATAAATGTCTCCCTAAAACATTACTGCCACTGCCAAACTGGTGATGCTGGAAGATGTTGCAGGCAGCAAAACATTCTCCACTGTGTCTCCAGACTCTGTTACGTCTGTCACATATGCTCAGTGTGAACCTGCTCTCATCCTAATAAAACCCTATTACTCCAGGTGATCAGGGGGTGTGGTCGGCGGGATGGAGCTGAGAGCGGCAGAGGAGCTGAGGAGAGGCTCTTACCATACAATGCTTGAGGGAAGCCTATATTGTACGGTGAGAGTACAGTGCTGGTTCTGTTGGACGGTAGGTACAGACCACGATTAGAGAGGGTCTGCCTGTAATTAGTGGCCAGACGGCCGAGGTTTTTCTTTGCTTTTTTTTTGTGTACTGAAATCTTTGGAGGAATAAAGATGGCAAGTTTCAACATACTGCCCTGGTGTCAGAGTAACATATGTTGGTGTGCCATTAACCGTTCCACCAGTCCCATGAGATATATGTATATATATATATATATATATATATATATATATATATAACAAACATACACACACACAGTGGATATGGAAAGTATTCAGAGCCCTTTACATTTTTCACTATTTCTTTCATTGCAGCCATTTGGTAAGATCCAAAAAGTTCTTTTTTTTTTTTTTTGCTTATTAATGTACACTCTGCATCCCATGTTGAAAGAAAAAAAAAAGTAGACGTATAGATATTTTTGCACAATTATTAAACAAGAAAATTGAAATATCACATGGTCATAAGTATTCAGACCCTTTGCTGTGACATCATTTACTCTGCTTCCATTCCTCCTTGAGATGGTTCTACTCCTTCATTGGAGTCCAGCTGTGTTTAATTAAACTGATTGGACTTGATTAGGAAAGGCACACACCTGTCTATACAAGACCTCACTGAGCACATGAGAATTATTAGGTCTAATGAGCTGCCTAAGTAGCTCAGAGACAGAATTGTGGCAAGGCACAGATCCGGCCAAAGTTACAAAAGAATTTCTGCAGCACTCAAGGTTCCTAAGAGCACAATGGCCTCCATAATCCTAAAACGGAAGAAGTTTGGGACGACCACAACTCTTCCAGCCGTCCAGGAAAACTAAGCAACCATGGGAGAAGAGCCTTGGTGAGAGAGGTAAAGCAGAACCCCAATATCACTGTGGCTGAGCTCCAGAGATGCAGTAGGGAGATGGGATGAAGTTCCACAAAGTCAACTATCACTGCAGCCTCCACCAGTCGGGGCTTTATAGCAGAGTGTGCCGACGGAAGCCTCTCCTCAGTGCAAGACATATGAAAGCCGCATACAGTTTGCAAAAAAACACATGAGGGACTCCCAGACTATGAGAAATAAGATTCTCTGGTCTTATGAGACGAAGATTGAACTTTTTGGTGTTAATTGTAAGCGGTATGTGTGGAGAAAACCAGGCACTGCTCATCACCTGCCCAATACAATCCCAACAGTGAAATATGGTGGTGGCAGCATCATGCTATGGGGGTGTTTTTCAGCTGCAGGGACATGACGACTGGTTGCAATTGAAGGAAAGATGAATGCGGCCAAGTACAGAGATATCCTGGATGAAAACCTCTTCCAGACGCTCTGTACCTCAGACTGGGCCAAAGGTTCATCTTCCAACAAGACAATGACCCTAAGCACACAACTAAAATAACAAAGCAGTGGCTTCAGAACAACTCTGTGCCCATTCTTGACTGGCCCAGCCAAAGCCCTGACCTACACCCAATTGAGTATCTCTGGAGAGACTTGAAAATGGCTGTCCACCAACATTCACTATCCAACCTGAGGGAACTGGAGAGGATCTGCAAGGAAGAATGGCAGAGGATGAAAGGTGTGAAAAGCTTGTTGCATCATTCCCAAGAAGACTCAAGGCTGTACTAGCTCAAAAGGTGCTTCTACTCAATACTGCGCAAAGTGTCTGAATACTTATGACCATGTGATATTTCAGTTCTTTTTTTAATAAATTTGCAAAAATATCTACATTTCTATTTTTTTTCTTTCAAGATGGGGGTGGGTGCAGAGTGTACATTAATGACCAAAAAATATACTTCTTGGATCTTGCCAAATGGCTGCAATGAAATAAAGAGATTAAAAACTTTAGGTCTGAATACTCTTTGTACCCACTGTATATACATATGTATATAGGGCCATAAAAAGGGAGTTAGGCTTCCATATTCATGATTTGATTTCAGTTGCTGTCATTTTTTTTGTAAGTTACATTTTCTGCTCTGTTAATGCTGCGCAGTCACAGTGTGTCCTTGAGTAATTATATAATAGAATAACTATTATTGCAAAAGTAGAGTGTGAAGGGATAAATGCAACCAAATTACTCCGTTATACAAGCACTTTTATTCCTAAAACAGAAGATATTTACATATTTCCCTCTGTGACATCTACACAAGAAGAAAATTAATGTCTAGTAATGAGAATTTCTTAGATGATAGAAGTGAGCATGTAAATATGTTTAGTTTCTGTTAGGCTAGAGTGCAAATAAGCTCTGGGGAATAGAACGAAGTCTCTGATGACACCTATTGAAAATAGCGTCCCTCAGCCACATCCAACCCATTATTGAGCTTTGAAACAAGACTGGGGATTTTTCCATGGAGCACTATATGGCTTATAAGTCTCTCTATATCTTTATAGGGCTCTTTTCAAGGATAAACTTTGTAAAAAGCATTGGACAACCCCAATCCAAAAAAGTTGGGATACTGTAAAATATGCAGAAAACAAACTTGGGAATTTCTCCTAGCTATATTTTATGCACAACAGAACACAGATAAGACATATAAAGTTTTAGAGAAACATATTTCCCTCTCGTCTGAAAGCATTTACTCAGAAAAGTTGGGACAGGGCTATGGCTATCGTTGCATAGCCTTCCCATCTTCTTTTTACAATTGTCTGTAAATTTCTGGAAAGTGAGGAGATCAATTTCTGGAGTTTTGGCAATGGAGTATTGTGCCATGTTTGTATGATGTATGATTCTAGCTACTCAATAATAGTCTGTCTGATTTTTCGTTTTATAATGCGTAAATTTTTTCTATTGGTGAAAGGTCTAAACTACAGGTGGCCAGTTCAGCATCCGGACTCTTCTTCTCTTAAAGGGGTTTTGCCACGATGTAATGTTGACGTGGGATCCTCCAAAATGGGTATTTAATCACTTTTCTAAATTTATGTGATTACACAAATTGCAGCCTGAGAGAGCTACAGCCTGACTTACCTGCCCTTAGTTACTTAAAAGCTTCTATTAGATACCACCAGGCAGAGTGACAGGAGCTGAACTGGCCGGGCTTGCGCAGAGCACACTTCTTATCTGATGAGAGGGATCGTGAAGAAGCTTTCAAGGGGCTGTGAAGAAATATGTTGTGTTTTGTATACAGAATCCACTAGTTGTAGTGTGATTATCTGAGTAGGCCCCTGCTTTATCTGATGATAGGGAACATGAACGAGCTTTCAAGGGACTGTGGAGAAAGGTGTTTCTTTTGTATACAGAATCCACTAGTTGTAGTGTGATTATTTGAGTGAACATTGCACATGATCCCTTATTCATGGCTCTGTGCTCTGACCAGCTCTCTCTCTCTCTCAGCTTAGCCTGCTTTGTTTACTTTTCCTTCTTAGCAGATAAGGCACTTCTTGGCAAATCCCCTTTAAGCCATGCCGTTGTGATGGATGCCATTCATGGTTTTGCATTATCTTGCTTAAATATGCAAAGATTTCTTTGAAAGATATGTTATCTGAATGGGGGCATATGTTGCTTTAAAACCTTTATATACTGCTCAGCAATGATAGTACCTTTTAAGATGGGTAAGCTGCCAATGCCATAGACATTAATGCAACCCTGTACCTGCAGAGATGCAGGCTTTTGCACTGTGTGCTAACAAGCTGGGCAGTCACTCTTCGCTTGAGTCTGCAGGACACAGAGCCCGGGGTTTCTACAAAGAATTTCAAATTTCAATATATCTGACCACAGAACAGTTTTCCATTTTGCCTCAATCCACTTTAAATGCCTTTGTCCCAGAGAAGACTGTGGCATTTCTGTATTGTGTTGCTATGTGGCTGCTTCTTTGCGTGATAGAGCTGTAACTTGCATCTGTGGATTATACTGCGAATTGTGTTCACAGGCAATGATTTCTGGAAGTATTCCTGAGCCATTGCAGTGATTTGCATGACCAATTTATGTGTGTTTTTAATGCAGTGCCACCATGGGGCCCGTAGATCACGAGCATTTAATTTTGTCCACAGGAATTTCTACAGATTTTCTAAATCTTTTGATGATATATACTTAAAATCATATACAGTTGTGCTCAAAAGTTTACATACCGCGGCAGACTTTTTGCTTTCTTGGCCTTTTTTCAGAGAATATGAATGAAAACACACAAACTTTTTCCCCACTCATGGTTAGTGGTTGGGTGAAGCCATTTATTGTCAAACTACTATTTTTTCTCTTTTTAAATCATAATGACAACCAAAAGCATCCAAATGACCCTGATCAAAAGTTCACATTCCCTGGTGATTTTGGCCTGATAACATGCACAGAAGTTGATACAAATGGGTTTGAATGGCTACTAAAGGTAACCTCCTCACCTCTGATCTGTTTGCTTGTAATCAGTGTGTGCATAAAAGCTGAGTGAGTTTCTGGGATCCAGACAGACTCTTGCATCTTTCATCCAGCCACTGATTACTGGATTGTGAGTCATGGAGAAAGCAAAATAATTGTAAAGGGACCTATGGGAAAAGGTAATTGAACTGTGTAAAACAGGAAAGGGATACAAAAAGATATCCAAGGAATTGATAATGTCAGTCAGCAGAGTTCAAACTGTGATTAACAAATGGAAAATCGGGGGCTCTGTAAAAGTAAAACCACGGTCAGGTAGACCAACAAAAATTTTGGCCACAACTGCCAGGAAAATTGTTCGGGATGCAAAGGAAAACCCACAAATAACATCAGCTGAAATACAGGACTCTCTGAAAAACTAGCGGGGTTGTCTGTTTCAAGATGCACAATAAGGCCATGTTCACACGGCTTATTTGGGCATGTATTTCAGCCCGTAATTCGCGCAGTATTGTGCGAATTATGGGCTGAAATACGGCCCAGTCATTACGGTAATCAACAGTTCTCATAGAGAACTATGTTTTACGTCTCCTCTCCCCGCTCGCACAATACGACGATCGGGGAGAGAAGAGACATGTCATTTACTAGCGGCGTATACGATAGTCTATGGGCCGGCAAGGTGTCGGGCCCTCCCGTAATTGCGCCCCTCAATTAAGCCGTGTGAACATGGCCTAAGGAGGCACTTTTAGAAAAATGGGCTGCATGGTCGAGTCGCCAGAAGAAATCCATTACTGCGCAAATGCCACAAAGTATCTCATCTACAATACACAAAACAGCACAGAGACAAGCCTCAAAACTTCTGGAACAATGGAATTCAGAGTGATGAGACCAAAATTTAACTTTTTGGCCACAACCATAAACGTTACATTTGGAGAGGTGTCAACTAGGCCTATGATGAAATAAACACAATTCCTACTGTAAAGCATGGAGGTGGATCACTGATGATTTGGGGATGTGTGAGCTACAAAGGCACAGGAAACTTGGTCAAAGATGAAGGAAAGATGAATGCAGCACGTTATCAGCAAATGCTGGAGGCAAATTTGCACTCATCAGCCTGGAAGTTGCACATGGGACGTACTTGGACGTTCCAACATGACAATGATCCAAAACACAAGGCCAAGTCGACCTGTCATCGACTACAGTGAATGTTCTGGAGTGGCCATCTCAGTCTCCTGACCTCATATCATTGAGCCGCTATGGGGAGATCGCAAGCGCGCAGTTCATACAAGACAGCCCAGGAATTTACTGGAACTGGAGGCTTTTTGCCAAGAAGAGTGGGCAGCTTTACCATCTGAGAAAATAAAGTGCCTCATCCACAACTGCCACAAAAGACTTCAAGCTGTCATTGATGTTAGAGGGCTATACACGGTATTAAGAACTGGGGTATGTAAACTTCTGATCAGGGTTATTTGGATGTTTTTAGTTGTCATTATGATTTAAAAAGAGAAAACACAGTAGTTTGACAATAAATGGCTTCACCCAACCACAAACCATGAGTGGGGAAAAAAAAAAATTTGTGTGTTATCTTTCATATTCTCTGAAAAAAGGCCAAGAAAGCAAAAATTCTGCCAGGTTATGTAAACTTTTGAGCACAACTATATAGAGATTGTGCTTTATCCCATCACTTTTTTTTAGCTATTTTGCTAGCAATTTCTAAATAAGTATTTTTTTTTTTCAAACTAAATAGAAAAATTTCTAATTTTCAATGTCTGATATTTGTTCAATGTTCTATTGTGAATTAAATATGGGTGTGAGAGATTTCCAAATTGCAGTCTTGTTTCTTTACATTTTACACAGCATCCCAACTTTTTTGGAACTGGCGCAGTAAAGCTAGAAAACGACTGGAAATCTGTACATTGGAATTATATTCTAAAATACATCCCTGAATAACTTTATGCAGTACAAAGCAATGCTTCATTAAAAATAAACCCGTTCATGATTATTAGTACCATACAATCAATTTGACTTCTTCAGATTTTGTGGAGAACCTGATTTTTGATTGCAGCAGTACTGTGCTAAAAATCCACTTGTAAACAGCATTTCACAGTTTAAATTTACATATAAAATAACTACTTCCTAAATTGTTTCCTTTACTTGTACATTTATACTGTACTTTATTGTTCCTACTATGAAACTGCTTCCTCTGTTTCCACAATGTGCTGCTTTCTGGTGACCGGTAGAATTTACAATATAACTATCCTGGCCAAATAAAGAATAAAATAGCGAACACTGTAAGACCGTACAAAACATTTGTATGTTTTAAATATTATATGCAGAATTACACTGTTTAATATTGTGCTGAAGCAAAGATTTTCTGTGCAGGGGAAAGGTTAACTAAACATTTGTTACTTTCCTCTCAAGAGGAATTACCCCCTACTCATCAAGTTATTACTGTCCAATTATCCCAATAAGGCGCGCAACTGTTTGCATTGATGATCTCTGGTTGTACTTGACATTTTTGAATTTTTGCCAATGGCAATTAAGCAATCATACTTGTCATGAGACAAATAACCATTTCCTAGAGAGAGCGGTGACAGGTCCCTTATCATTTTATTTTTATCAGTGATTGAGCTTGAAGTGGTAAAGACTATGTCAGGGCTGCATATTACAAGGACGGGTCCACTCTCCTGCTAACCAAAACGGTTCAAATGTGCAGTTTGTCTAATGGGTACGATCAGAGAATACACTGGACATGTAGTTTATGGGCCTCGAGTATTCATGGGGCGTGCGTCTTTCCTCACCTGGTGATTGACAGCCAGCTTCTGTGTTGGGTATCTGTTTAACCAATATCCTTTCATACATTGAAAGTGGGGTCTGGGAGAGGCGTTGGGAACACTCTACTCATAAATACAATAGACCATAAACTATGGGGCACATTTACCATGGCAATTGCGCCAGAATTCTGCCATTATTTGCATCAAAATGCTGGCATATTTTTATTATGTGTGTTAGACAATGTTTAGACTTCATCCAGATGACAAGTGTCAAAATACTCGCCGGGTTCTGAATCTGAAAACTGCATTGTCAGACGTGTATTTTGACATGATTTTGGTCCACTGGATTTACAGTCAGAAAGTGAGTCCCATTCATTTCTATGGGGTTTTAGATGCAGATTCAAGGTACGTGTTTTTTGACTAAAATATGGTGGAAAGAATGAACATGTTCCAAAAACAGTGGTTTTGAAGTCTTGAGTCGTGTGGACTACAGCTCAATTGAGTTCTATGGGGATGTTTTACAGTCGGATTTTTACGTTTTTTAAAACCTGAATCTGCGTAAAAATCCAGCTGTAAATGCTTGTTGTGTAGACGGGCCCTTACACACTTTTACAGCGATCCAACAAAAGGGCATCCATTCATAGAAAGTAATGCGGTTTAATCATGTGCCAAACTGATAGTGTTTTCCAACATTTATTGCCTTGGAAAAGCGTAAAATTATTTTCCATGTGAATAGCTATGTTTAAAATATAACTTTTATTCAATTATTTATTATCATAAGAAAACCTATCTAATCTCAAGCTAATAGGTGGCGTAAAGTTTGGTTGTCTAAACCTGCGCCAAATTTATCATACAGCATAAGCCACTATGGTAAAGCTGCCGCATTTATAGACTGTCTAGTTTAATTTCACACTGTCTTTGTATTAGTCAGGATTAGCAAACGTACCTATGTGTCTAGTGTATTCCCTGATTGTAATAAGTTAGGCAAACAACGCAATAGTTTGTTGCTGTTTTGGTTAATAATAGAGCAGATCTGTTTTCATACTATGCTACCTCTACACAGGTAAACCAATAATAATCTTTTGTTGCTTAAATACATGCTTTTATTAGTGATAAAATTACCTAAAGACCACAATCCAGGAAAAGTAAATAATCACTTTGAATACTCAGTATTAAAGGGGGTTTTTCCACAAAGTAAAATTAATGTGGGAAGTTTGCAAATTAAAAAATTAAACATTTTTACCATTCATCATTATTAAAAATTCTGCACCGTTTTTGTTTTTGCTGCTCCTTTATGACCATTGTTTACAGCTCATCTCCAGGGATACGACCAGGCTGTGAGCTCCTCAGTCCTGGTCGCACATGCTCAGATATCACCTCTCTTCTCAGGTAACTACTGATGTTCAAGCCTCGGGTGCTGTCATTCTACTCCTGTCCTTTGTACTAGTTAGTAAGTCAAACAGTGCAAATAAAAAAAAAAGAACCCTCAATCAGGTATGTACATTGATAAAGAGAAAAAAAAAATCCACAGCTTAATTTCCTGCAGGGATTTGAACCAAGGACCCTTGTGTTGTAAAGCTAAAAAAGGTTACTTCTGAGCTACAGTGTAGCTACTTACAATTCTATACATAAACAGACCTTTCTTTGACTATAGAGAGGAAAGGCTTGATGATGTCATCCTGCTGGGTCACATGATCTGCAATTCAAACAAATCACACATGCCCCCTTCTGAGCACACAGAGCTGAAGAGCTGGATGCAGTAGGTATGAAATGAGATTGTGGCAAAACCCCTTTAATCATGATGAGAGTAGAATGATATTAATTGGGGATAGTGCAGGAATCACAAAAATATATCAACACAAGTGTGTGTGTATATAAATCGTGTGGATATATTTATGTGATTCCTGCACTATCCCCAATCTTATTTATATTATATATAGTATAGGTAGAAATGATAGGCAATTAGCAAGACAACCCCTATAAATTTGAGGTTCTGCAACTGGTGACCTCAGACCATTGCTCTGTTCTCATCTTTTTTGACTGTTGTTTTGGTCACTTTAACATTTTGTCATTGCTCTCACCACTAGAGGTAGCGTGAGGCAGTGTCTACAACCTACAGAAGTTGCTTAGGTAGTGCAGCTCATCCTGGATTGCACATCAGTGCGATCTGTGGCAAGAAGTTGAGCTGTGTCTGTCAGCCAGCAGATACCAGGACACAGGCCAGCACTCCAGGAAACGTGGAGAGGGCCGTTGGAGGGTAATAACCCAGCAAAAACGCTACCTCCTCCATTGTGCAAGAAGGAGCAGTGCCAGAACCCTGCAAAATAACCTCCAGCAGGCCACAAATACCCATGTTTCTGCTAAAACTGTCAGAAACAGACTCCATGATGGTGGTATAAAGGCCCGATGTCTACAAGTTGGTGTTTAGCTTACAGCTCAACACTGTGCAGGGTGATTGGCATTTGCCAGAGAACACCAAGATTGGCAGATTTGACGTTGGTACACTGTGCTGTTTACGTATGAGAGTAGGTTCACACTGAGCACATGTGACAGACGTGAGAGAGTCTGAAGACGCCTTGGAGAATGTTCTGCCTCTTGTAACATCCTCTAGTATGACCGGTTTGACAGTGGATCAGTAATGGCGTGGGGAGGCATTTCTTTGGGATGCCGCACAGCACCCCATGTGCTAGCCAGAGGTACCCTGACTGCCATTAGGTACCAGGATGAGATCCTCAGACCCATTGTAAGACCATATACAGGTGCAGTGGGTCCTGGGTTCTTTCTGATACCTGACAATGCCGGGCCTCATGTGGCTGAAGTGTGTCAGCAGTTCCTGCAAGATGAAGGCATTGATGCTATGGACTGTCCATTCCCCAGACCGGAATCCAATCGATCACATCTGGGACATCCTGTCTCCGTCCATCCACCAACACCACATTGCACCACAGACTGACCAGGAGCTGACTGATGCTTTAATCCAGGTCTGGGAGGAGATCCATCAGCAGAACATCCACCGCCTCATCAGGAGCATGCCCAGGCATTGTAGGAAGGTCATACAGGCACATGGAGCCACACACAATACTGAGCCTTATTTCCTTGTCTTGAGGCATTCCACTGAATTTGGATCAGCCTGAAATTTCATCTTCTACTTTGATTCCAAATCCAGACACATAGGATCTTAATTTTGATTTATACTGATCATTTTTATGTTTTATTATTCTCAATGCATTCCACTATGTAATGAATAAAGAATTGCAACTGGAATATTTCATTTCATTGCGATCTGGGATGTGGTATTTGGTGGTATATGTAGTCATTTTCAATGCATGATACCGTAAACAGCATGATTGGAAAATATAGCTATGTAGCAACTGTATGCATGCTGTAAAACCAATAGATTTAAACAATATATACCATTAAAAGAAAGTATAGTGATATGAATTGACCACTAAATATATAACTCCCATTATGTGATAATGGTCATATAATGCTATACATCTGTATTATGACCTCCCTGGGATGCTGCCACTGCACTATACCTCCACACAGAGCAGCATTGTGTGATGGCAGAACCACTTTAAAGAGAACCTGTCGGGTTTCTTCTTCTGCCCTTTCTGAGAGCAGCATAAGGTAGTGACAGACTTGCTATTTCTAGTGGGGTGTCACTCAGGGTTTAATTTGAAGCCGTTGTAGAGAACTTTGGTTCTCCTTTCTACAGCAAGCAGCCGAAGCTAGCAGAAATTAGTCCAGTATATTCATGAGCTGCCACTTCACCCTTCCCATTTGCAGGTGGTTGACGGTTTTCTACATATTACTGCACCTATCTAAGCCAGCGCCAGATTCGTGCTGTGGAGGAACCAAAGTTCTTTGCAAAGGCTCTAGGTTACAGTGATACCCTGCTAAAAACTATGGGGCAGATTTATCAACACTGTCTAGCTCTTAGACACTGTAAAGCTCGACTAGACAGTCTTGCATCACATTTATCATAGTGTTTATAAATCTGGTGCATACTTGACTATCTAGACTAACTTGACACTTTTTTATAAGTTGGCTTATTTTCTGTCACTAACTGCCCCAAAATGTGGGTGCATTTTTTTGCTGCACATTATGGAACACCCCCTTTCCATGAACTCACGCCCCTTTTGTCAGACATTGCACAGAAGTGTCTAGAAACTGTCTAAAATACATAATATTTTCCCAAAAATATTGCTTTGTTTATTTTGCTTTTTTGAGAGATTTTATCTGATCTGAGTGCACACAGGTTTGTTATGGGTCACCAACCCGCTCTCTCTGCGTTTTTTTCTCTGTGCAGGAAGTGACCCCGACCATTATTATTTGCCCAAAATTTTGCAAAATTTTGGTAAATTCCCTTTAAATAATGAACCAATGGTCAGAAAACCTTCTGTTCCCATAAGTTTGGGCAGAAGAAGGGACTCTAACAGGTTTTTGTAAGGGCTTGATAACAGCTGTCATGCAAATGTATTAACTACTGACCTTGCCTTTTTGAAATGTATCTGCTTCAGTTCTGTAATATGTGATGAAAACTGAAATTGTAATTGAGAAGGTAAAACCTATCTCAGATTGTTTTTTTCTCTTTTCTATGGGATTACCTTCAGGGGTGTTTGGGACATTTAGCATGCACAGGACCCTGGAAAAACCTGGCGATAAGAGCAAATTCTTCAAAGAAAGCAATTTTTTTTTGCAAAAAATGAAGCAATGCAACATTTTTTCCCAAATCTAAATACCTGGCTGAAAGAGAAATGTTTACGAACCACAAACCTAGGGACTGAAGCAAACCCTCAGCGACCAAAGCACCCCACTCTGAAGCTACGGGTTAGCACTTCCCAAAGGGGTCAATTGGTGGCTTCTAGAATTAGGGCATGGGAGCTCTTGATTGTGAGGAAGCTTTTTTCAGTGTAATTATTCCTGAAGAGATCAGTCACAAAGAAAAACACATGGGATTTTCTTACAAAATGTGATCTTTACTGTCCCAGTTTACAGGAAAATTTGGGGCCCCCCTTTCCCTGTCAGCAATGCAGTTTTGCCCGATATTGTACTCGTGATGCATGGACCAAGCCTGGAGAAAAATATCACCATTTGAATGCTGTGGTCCTTCCCTTCTTGCTTTTGGTGTATTTTTTCCAAAAAGGCATTGAGGACAGTCCTACGACTGGGTTTCCGACAGGGGTCCCCCTGTCCTATTACTCCACGTAATATGTTTTCAAGCCCGTGTTTTAAAGGGAAAAAACCCAAACGACATATTCCAGGATTTTAAATCTTTTTTCAGTCTTTTGTCGCACGTGAAATCATAAAAGGGAGCACAAATTTCTATGGGCATTACTGGCGCATTGGAAAAGAAATTAACATCATCTGCTAAGAAGCAGGGAAAATCAGCACCTACTAACATTCTTATAAATGAAATGGTCCTATGAAGGCAAGTATTTGGTTCGAAATACTTTTTCCAGCTTCAACCCACTGTAAGCCCAGTGTACTGTTATTCGGAAGAATATGAAGGACTATTTTCTGTTTTTTTTTCTGATTAACAAACTCAAAAAGGTACAAAATTTATAACATTTTAGCCCAACCAATTGCAAAAAAAATTTTTCTGTAAATAGTTATTTTGTATCACCTTTTTTGTAGGGGTTTTTTCCAAAAAATAAATTTTCCCCCTCTGATACCCCCAGTGACCCCCCCAATTTTTCATAAAAAACTACTTTAAAAAGGTGTTAGCTCACTAAAAGATTACCTTCAATATGTAGAAATGGAAATGAAGACTTTTTCCCCAAATATATTGCTTTGTTTTTTTTGCTTTGTTGCGCAATAAGAAATTTATCTGCCTGAGTGCAAAAGGGTTTCTCTGGTTACTGGCCTGCCCCCTTGCGTTTGTTTTATCTGATAGCAGTGGGGGGACATCGCCACGGGTCAGAACACAAGACGACGCTTTTGAGAACAAGGTGTTAATCTAAAAACAAGGAGGCTATTATTTTGGGTTATTCAGAGCAGAGCGTTCATAATCAGTTTCCCTTTTCTCGTCAGTCAAATAAAAGAGTGAAAATTCTAATCACCGCTATAGAACTCCCAAAAAGCCAAACCAGGAAGAACAGGAAGCTTTAATCAAAAATAGTTTTGGGGGTTCAAAAAACAGTAGGGTGAGACAACCCCTTTAAGTGTTATGTCCCTTTGAAAATTACCCCACGTGGGATGATGTTTTCCATTCCCACCCCCTACAAGATAAAACCTGCAATGCTTCCTGCAGCAATTTTTTGTTCTGGCATGGGGTTTGAAAAAGGCCCCGGCCTGATTAAATCAAAAGTCCTTAATAGGAGTTAAAAAGGTTTTCTAAATTGACGTCTTAACAAGACGACCATTCAGGGATTGCTCACTACAGACTAGGGGACATATCCTAGGGGATACCCTCAATGTTGTGAACTGGGTTCCCAATCTGGGGGCCCAAACTTTCTGATTGAATGGGAAAAATGATCGGGACTTCCCCATAAAATCATGGGGGTTCAAGTAAAGCCAAGGGGACACTGGAAAAGGGGATCTTTTTTTTGTTTTTTTTTTTTTTTTTTTTCCCCATTCTCGCTCCAAAATGGCCATTAAAAAAGGGGGCTGGGCACTTCTATAAAAAATGAGACTTCCAAAAAAAAAACATTGGTCACCCATTTGGAGATAGGTAATAAGTGTATATGGAAAAAGGTTGACTTCCTTTAAAATTTAAAACACCCTTTAAAAAACCTTAAATATACATATGTAGTTGTGTTTGTTGTACCAAAAAATATAATCTCCAAAAAAACCCCAATCTAAAACTTTTTATTTAATTTTAAACCACACCCCTGATCCTACTACCATTACAAACTTCTTTAATCATGATTGTTTTAATTTTTAATTGTATTTTTTTTTTTTTTTTTTTTCATTCAAAGAAAGGTTTTTTTGGGAAATAAAAACCCAAAGGTAAAAATACATTCACAGCAATGACAAAGGTGCCCAAAAAAACCCCTAATCAGTTTCAGGTTTATCAGGCCATCATGAGAGTCTTCCAGGTAGAAAGGAAACCATGGTCTCCGCATAACAACAGCATATTAACTTTGCTAGCAACTACTTTTTTTTTAAACCGATCAAGAACAAGTATACAATATTGAGGCACATGTAAGGGAGCTCGAGCATGTAGCTATGCGCTAGCGACAGGGAGTCAGCATACAACTTTATTCTTATCGGGCTCAGCCAATAAAAGTGAGCCTAAAGCGTAAACTCCAAGTCTCCTCCCGACAACCAACGAGGTCGCTGAGAGGCGAGAAAGCACGCAGAGGAATACTCCAAGTCATTGCCCCTTTGGTTTCCCCGCCACCACCAAAGCAGGAGCGCCGGTACGCTAAAGTCACACCCGACCCTCCTGTCCCTTTCCAGGACGCCTCAAGAGAGAGCTGCAGTGGAAGAAACCCCCGAATGGAGAGGGCAGAAACCAAAAAAGGGGAAACGCAGACGGGGAAGGAGGGGGAGGGGGGCAGCCAGCCGGAGTCAAAAACCCCCCAAACACTCACCAGGATACTAGGCCGGGCCCACTAAACAAAAGAATTAAGTGCAGGCTAACAAGTCTGGAAATAATGTGCCGATTCGCAAAAATTAAGCCAATCGCCCAGACCTTAAAGAATTTGATTCCCCCACCCATTGAATCACTCCCTTATTTCCTCTGATCTACAGACTTATGAACATCATCGAACCGGGCAGTGATGGATGGGGGCCCCGTCGAGCGCCAGAGCCTAGTATTACTGCTTTTGCAGCATTTAACAAGAAGGTGATCATTGACTTTTCAAAGCTGGAGGATCTCGATTGCATGAATAAAGACTATTTCATTTCAACTTTTCGCCCGAGATTATAACAAATTTTGTGGATTACCTTAACCCAGAAGGGTTGCAGAGAAGGACAACTCCACCATATGTGCATCAAGTACCTTCCCACCGTGGCACCCCCACATGTATTAGGACTGCAGGTAAAAGGCATGTAACAGCGAGGAACCCTAACCAGCGCGGTATAATTGTATTTTCTTTTTTGTAATATGGCATAATATGATTTCCCCGTATGGACATTGTTCTTTGGACCACTTTATGGATAGGGGTTGCTCTCTTTTTTTGTATTTTTGCTTTGGTGTGGTTTCTATAATTTTTAATATACTTAATAAAATTTTTCGATTTTTAATACAATTGTGTTAGGATTGTGGTTTTTGGAGATTACCTTTAAACTTTAGTTGCATAAAACTGTAAAGTAGGGCACATACATAAGATTTTATCTATCAACCAAAATCAGATTGTACTTTTTGTCCATCACCAGCCTTAGTTTACTGTTCTTTATGATGCTTTTTTTTTGTACTGTACTTATAACTAAATATATCATATTTACAGGTTACTACCTTATTGTTTGAAAGCACAAGATTTCACGTCTATACGGCACTGTTCCCTGTCCTGAGTCGCTAAATTCATTTTTGTGACCCAAAATACCAGTGTTTTCTTTCCAGGCAGATGTGTCATGGTTAGAGCTAGCAGACCATCAAAAAAGAAAAAAGTATCCACTGCTATGGTGTGTTTTAACCCTGCTATTTTTTTTTTTTTTTTACCAAGTGTTATGAGCTGAGTGGGGAGGCAAGTACATATTTTTTATTCATCACTATTTTTTTCAGCATCCCGAACTTCATCTTTAAAAAAAGACAAATTGCTGTTTTTCAATACACTAAAACATACTGTATATGAGCTTATTTGCACCTATATGTGACAGTCTTGAAATAGTGCAGGATAAACAGATAGGAATCACTGTAAAAAGGATATATATTTTATCGCTTTCTGTTTTTCCTCATTGCTCTAGGCCCCACAGATTACGACTAAATTTTTGAAAAAAGGCAAAAATTGCTAAAGGATCGTTATTTCTTTACTTGCCAATTGTGAGGCTTGTACCCAAGAGCAAACAGAGATGACACCCTCTGGGATTTCTGTTGCCCAAAGTGCCATTTCTTGCTAAAGGTGTTTAATGTTTATGTTAGAAACTGTTTAAACTATATGGAATTTTAAGTATGATGTAACATGATACACTACTCACAAAAAGTTATGAATATTTGTGTTTTGGCTGAAATTTCAGGATGAAACAAATATTTTTTAAAATTTTTTTTTAAATGAACAAAAGTGAGACTATCTCTTAACTTTAAAAGTAAAATGTCCAACTGTTTCTTGTTTTAGAAACTTTTTGCATGGTACCCAAAGGACGTCCACTTCTTTGCCTTTCTGTGACTCTTCCAACCCCTCTTGTATCTCTGTTGCAACCTGCTGATGACACTCTAAACTCAGTGGTCAATTCCATCTTAGACCATTGTCTTGTTGCTTGCAATAGCGAGGTATTGTTGATCAATCGTAAGGTTGTTGTCTTGGTCTCATTATGTCAAAATGTGAAACAGTATGATGAGGGGGACTGTTTAAATACCAATTCTAAATTGGTTTCTTACATTTTTTGGGCGATTCAGGGGTTAAACACCTGTTGTGAATTTTGCCATTAAGCTCCTTTGGAGATCAGTAAGTCTTGCACAAAAGTACTGAAACACTGAACATTGGACGTGTGCTTTCTAAAGTTAAGAGATGGTCTCATTTAGTTTCATTACAATAAAAATTCAAGAAAATTTTATTTTCATCCTGAAATTTCAACCAAAAGCCAAATATCCCCTAACTTTTTTGTGAGTATGTTTGTTTTGTTTTTATTTTCCACGCTTATTGCAAGGGTATGTTCACACGGCATATTGTGTTGCTTTACTGTAGGTGCTGCAATAATGCGGGGTGTTTTAGAAGTAACGCACTGCCACGCCTACTTCTGTATTATATGCCGTTAAAACGCCGGTATTCATAACAATGAGAACAATGAATTCCCGTAATTGCTGGTGTATTTCAGGCTATTGCAGCGCAATTACGCGTCGAAATACGCCCTGCAATTACCCATGTGAACATACCCTTAGTGTGGAAAAATAAGTGACATGTCATTTTTTTCTGTGCCTCCCATACAGTAAATAAAATAGAAAATTTCATCTTCTGAATCCGTCGGGTGAATATACCCTAAGTGTTTTTTCTTTCCAAGGGTAAAGATGAGTTACATTGTGTCCAATGAATCCTGTGCACATTTTTGAGAAGAGAAGAGGTCATCTCCGTTTGCAGAATCTTCAACTTGCTGTTCAGAAGGCTCGGGAACAACTGCAGAACAATCGTTTAGGTGACTTTTATGAAAGCACATATTAGCTTATTTACAAGGTGTCCCACTCTTTGTGGGCCTTGAAAAATTTCATAACTCCAAGAGTAATGAACACATTTTTAATGAAATTTGGTCAAAACATACCTTACTAAAAAATAATCAGGAATCTCCATAAAACAGTTTGTCAAGCGCTACTTAACTTGACCGCTGGACAATGGCACCAGCAAGAGTAAAGGACCACTGGTATGGTGGCTAGTTTGAATGTCTCGCTTAGCGCAGAATGCCACCCTAAATTCATATTTTGCTTCAGTCATGTTTTTTCATATGGCCTTTGCTGCCCATGTCTGACTATACTGTGCAAGAGTGTATTTTTCATCCTGTACATTACTAAAGAATAGGTCCACTCAGCCCTGTTACTTTGAGTTTGTGAAGAATTTAAGTCCACAAGCTACCAACAAAGGCGTAGTGAGAAACTAGAACACTAATTTGGTTGCTCATGGTGGAGGCTGGCAAAAAGTCCGCAAGAATTAGTACAGAACATGAAAGACAGATTATTGGTCTCTGCAAGAAATTGAATAAGCAAATTTGGCTCAGCAGATGAAGACACACACATGCCAAAGAGCTGCAAAAAAAGCTTGACTTCATGCATACTAAAGTGACTGCGGTGAACAAATGAAAAGGTTAAACATAAAAACAAACACCCAAGGCATTCCCAAGAGTTTAAAGCATTTGTTCGCTGACCATCTAAATATGTATTTAATGGGGTTTACAGATGGGGCAGTTTCATTGATGAAAATTGTAAACTCTCAAATATCCAAATGGGGGAAACTGAAAGTCCCACAAAATACATGAGACCCCATTTCATCCTGAAAATTTTTGGCCTCTGGTGCACCGCGACCCACCCATTGGCCCTTTTTTGACAGTGCAGACCACAAACAAAAGGGCCCATACTTACAGCTCAGTGGCTGGACAATAGACCAAACCCCAGTGGGAGTCAACATAAGCCCCTGTGCTACTTGGGAGAGATACAATTACAGATAACTAATGAGCAGTTACTCACATAACCATCAGCTAAGAGAACAACTTAATAATTAAAACTGAACTTTGTACCATATGCAAAAAGCCACAGTATAATTCATGGGGAGTTTGCACAAATGCAAAAATACTGATAAGACAACCACTCACACGCCTTCTATGTATGAGGGTTGGTTGCTGGCATATAAATTGCATATAGATAAGGTATACAAAGGGTGCACTAATACAGTTACGGGTGGAGCACCATGCGGGCTTACAACCTGTGACATCTCTAACTATTCTTTTTGAGGTGGGCTGCCTAGCATGTTTTTCAGGTGTCCAACACAACATGCTTGAAAAAACTTTGAGATTCTCGGTTCACATATTTTGATCAAAAGATGTTTAAGCTGCTTACGACTTTCAACGTGATCTCAAATAGGGCAGTCCTATGCTATCTTTTACCTCTCAATAGAGCCACATCAGCCTCTCACGGGGTCAACAGCCCTCCTTTATCCAGAGAGAAAAAAAATAAATAAAAACACCCTACCTGCAGCTGTACTTCTTATGACTGCCTGTGAGAGGGGGCGGGGTGCAGAAACCCAAAATGGAGGCACCCTTTTCCTCCCCATATATGTTAAAATCAATATACACACCAAATATAACGGTATGGTTTCTGCACAAAAAACATTTCTGAAAAAACGTATGCAAACCGGGGTGCACCTGGCAGGGCTGGGGCCCACACTATATATATATTATACACACGCACACCACTGCCAGTGGCACCCTACTGCAAAAAGGGCAATACATTATGTGGAAATCCCTAAAGAAGCATTTACGCTATCTATCATACATGAAAAAACTTTGAGATTCTCGGTTCACAATTATTTTGATCATATTTTGATTTGGTGTATATTGATTTTTAACCTATATGGGGAGGAAAGGGTGCCTCATTTTGGGGTTTCTGCACCCGCCCACTCACACAGGCAGTCATAAGAAGTACAGCCTGCAGGTAGGGTGTTTTTTATTTATTTTTTTCCTCTCTGATAAAGGAGGTCCCGTTGACCCAGTGAGAGGCCTGATGTGGCTCTATTGAAGGTAAAAGATAGCATAGGACTGCCCTATTTGAATCCGTTGAAAGTCGTGGGCAGCTTAAACATCTTTTGATCAAAATATGTGAACCGAGAATCTCAAAGTTTTTTCATGTATGATAGTAGCATAAATGCTTCTTTAGGGATTTCCACGTAGTGTATTGCCCAACACAACATGCTGACACCCCCTGTTCTCCAGTATTTAGGGAAAAAAATTCATACTGAAAATCTCAAATATGATATTAGTTGATACAATTGCCACTATATTTCACAAGCCCGCAACCTACGTCGAGGGTCCTCAATTTCTTGAGAGTCCCTACACTACCAATTTACAAAACAAAATTACAGAAAAATGGGACATTATTTACTCACAAACACAAGGCCTTATTTACAGCTCAATGGCTGGACAATAGACTAAATCCAGTAGGAGGCAACACAAGCCCCACATGTAACTGTATAAGTGTGCCCTTTGTATTGCCTTATCTATATGCAATTGTAATACCAGCAATAACCCCCCTCATGCATAGAAGACATGTGAGTGGTTGTCTTATTCGGTTTTTTTTGGTATTTGTGCAGTCTCCCCTTGTATGATACTGTGGCTTTTCAGCATACTGGTGTGAACTGGTGGATGGGTGTGTGAGCTTCTGCTTATTAGTTATCTGCACCTGTAGTACTGGGACCAGTTCAGTGTATGTAGAGATTTTCCACATGTTCATAAATCAGTTCAACAATGAGAAAATTATCATGGGCTACTTTCAACTGGATGCGGCAACCTGACACTATTCCACTGTGACTCTGCCTAGGATTCAAATTTTTTGTTTTTAGGGGAACCAGTCATTTCCAAGGGACTTTGCCCACCGTTGGTCATTAGATTTGATACCTTTCGCCCTTTTTCTTCTGGGGACTCCCTGGATTGATCCACAAAACATTCAGGAATAGAAAAGGAACATCTTGCAAAAATTGGTTGCAGTGACGTTAGACATGTTTACTAGAAAGTTTAACAATATGGAGCACTGGGTTCAGGCATGTTGACTGCAAACAGAGGACGGATCTCTGTTTCTTATTAAGTTAGGTATGTTTTGATTAAATTTCATCAAAATGTGTTGTTGCTGCAGTGATCCTGCACAGGTTCACCACCTCAGAACTTTTCTGTATTTGTGCATTTTATATAAGGAAGCTCCAGGGCAGGCATTTAAATGCTTAATACTCTGCCAAGGCTTTGCTGGAACATTGCCTCTTTAACAGTGTCAAGCAGTCAGTAAAGGGCAGGAAAAGTTTCTGACTTTTAAATAAATCAGACGCAGAGTACTAAGCTTTTTGCGTAAGGCATACCTACAGTCTGCTAGTTGGTATACTTTAAAGTAAAAGTACTTATCATCTATTGGCAATATATATATAATGTAATAAAGATATATAGAAAATATATAGAAGATAACGGTAGTGTTGTAAATTCTGTAACAGACCATTTGATGTGGCATCTGTAAAAACTGAACCATGCAGATCCAGCTTAAAGGGAATGTGTCATCAAAAAATTAGTCATTGTTTAAGTCCCATTTTTATGTTTAACACATTTTTTATGAACATTTTTTTTTTTTTTTCCTATCACTTTCAATATTTTTAAATAATTCTTAAGTCTTTCAGTTTTCACTTTGGTCACTAGCCTTGTTTTGCAACCTGCTTTAACAGCAGTCAGAGAGTTTCTTTACAGTAGCTTCATGCACAAAGAAGACTTAAAGACTGACTCACTTCCATTCACTTCTATAAGAGAGTTTTCTAGTCATGCTCTGTGACCTGGGAAGAAATCAGTGTGCAGGGAGGTGAAAGATGAACTTTGACTATCTCCTATTGGTACTGGTGATCCTGTGTTATCAATTCACACTGGTGTCCTCCTTTCAGTTTGGGCCTCTTTTGTGCTATATGAAAACAAAAAGAATCTCCTCTCTAACAGAACATGGAAGTGTTATTATTTAGGCCTATTGCCAAAGTGAAAACTGCAGGATTTGAGAATTATTAAAAAATAATTAAAAAATATTGAAAGTGATATGGAAAATAAACAAAAAATATAGCAAAAAATTCTTAAAAATGTTTGAACATAAAAATATGAGTTAAACAATAAGTAATTTTTCATGACACATTCCCTTTAATTCTGTGCAGAGGATCTACAAACATTCTTAGGCTGAAGCTAAAAGGGATGTCCATCGGAAAACCTTCTGTGGGCTTCTTACCCTACTACAGCAGCTATTTGATGATAGGAAGCTTAAAGGTTCTGTGTGCTTCAACACACCAGCCAATGTCAAGCTGGGAGATCCTAGTCCCACCAAATAAATATAACCCAGCACCACAACCTTTCCATAGAGATGCATGGTCTCAAAACCCCAGAATCCACGGGGTATTCAAAAAGCATCAAAATGTAGTAAAAAGCCAGCATCCAATGGGTTGCAAAAATCTTCTTTATTCCTCCAAAACACCAATAAAACTACAATGTTTTGACCCCTAAAGGTCTTTAGGCTGGATCAAGACCTTTCAAGGGGTTGTATCATTTCATTAAATGGGCCCTTTAGAATAAGGAGACAGTGAAAACAACAACTTTGACAATGGGTGTCATTAGCAAAGCTGTCTTGTTCTCACAGTGTCCCTTATCTTCCCGTTTCTGTAAACAAACTTTTCCAGTGCTGGTCGGATCCCTCCTCCTTGCATTTCATTAGCTGAGGGCGCTAATAATGTACATTCTTTTCAGCCCCGGACAGCTGTATTCAACGATCTTGAATTCCAGCCTCTCACTCGGAATTAGGGGCCGTGACCAATTTCACTCTATACAGTTAGCTGCCTCCTCATTTACACTGCAGCTGTCTGTATAATCAGAAAACAGGAAATTTGCCCCGGTGGGCCTTTAAAGCTCCCTGCGTGTAAGGGGGGCCGAAATTTTTTTCTCTCTAACAGCTAAGTGCTCCTCATTGACACTGCAGCTGTCTCTATAATCAGAAAACAGCATTATTTGCCACAGTGCCTTAATGCTCCTGCGTTTTTGGGCCTTTATGTAAAACATGAAGTGAGAAGGGTCTGTGCTGGACTCAACTGTAGAAACCGTCCAGCTGTGAGAGATCAGTGCTGAGTTCATGGAAGACTGTTTAGATTGAATGCAGGTATGTAAACAGCTCTTACAAAAAATAAGACTGCATAGGGAGAGGACAGTGATATGTGGAGGGGACACACACACACACTGGAGCCAGCATGAACAGTGAAGAGAGGATGATGTCATCCCCTTCAGCTAAGAAACACCCAGCTGGGAGGGGAAGAAACGCCCCTGAATTTCAGGAAATGAGAGGATCAAGCTTCAAGAGAACAGCCGAACTGATGAAGCGATACATCCCCTTTAAGGGTTGAAACGTTGCAGTTTTATAACTGTTTTGGAGAAATAAGAATATTTTTTGCACTTTGTAACACATTGGATGATGGCTGGAAGATCATGTCACCAAATGGGTGTGGCTTTCTTCAGGGCAGCCTTTAAAGCCTCACCTGTTGTTTCTGCCTTCCTGGGACTTGGCTTTCAAGCGGGGAATGCTGCTGCTAAGCTGCAGAAAAGGGAGGCTACAACAGCAAAAACATAAATAAGCAGAAAATTAGTATAGGAAGCTTGACAGGGAGATGAATTAGGACTTAGCAATTTGATATTTTTTTTTGGTTGACTAGAAAACCCTTTTACAAAACATACCGGAGGATTTATAAATGTTGACAGCCAGCCTTGAGCTTCATTGCAAAGGATCAGGATGTTTTCATTACAGCAGCATTTTTTGTTTCCTGTCCTTTTTTGTTGTTCTACTACTCTCTTTTTCTTCCTTGTCATACCAGGGAATGTGTCCCTTATCAGGAAGTAATCCTAGAGATATATACTGGCTGTGACTTCCCCTCCCACTGAGCTAGACAAATCAGCTGCTAGCCATGATCTGAATACCCCTCTCCCTATTGTCATGTGGCTGATAGCAGAGGCAAGCTGAGTAACTTCTAGGGAGAGGACTGTGAATATCGCCCAGCCCCTACTTCCTGCAGTCCATATTGGTGTTTCTGTTACTAGGGATGGACTTTGCATAACAACGGAGAGTGCCTGACAGATTATCTGGAAGGGAGCCACCCAGTGGCAGGGACTTCTAAGACAATTTTCTGTAGGAAAACTTTTTTTTTACTGATGATTACTACACTTTGGATACTACTGATAATATTAAATAAGCATGAGTTCTATAAAATATTATAAAACATTTAAAGTAACACTAAAAACATGGTTTTCTGTGTAGTGTCAAATGCAGCGCTTGAGGGGGCTGTGTCATTCAAAGTGGACCAGTTTATCAGTATTTCCTTGAGTATCCTTTATGGTTGGTTTCACACATTTGGTATTCCAGGAAAATATAGAAAAACTCAGCTAAAGCACTGGAAACAAAAAGGTGCTTACCACTCCATATGTTGACTGTAGCCAGAGCCCCAGAAGCTTCCCGAGGCTGAAGTTTGGCTGTGACACACTTCAGGGCAGCTCACTTAAAATCTGTTGAACCCACAGACAGCAACATAGTCGCTGTGATCAAGGAACTAACGTTCTGAAACGCGTAAGCTGGTTACCACATGTTTGTCCTAATATCCCTTTTTTGGACTATGTTCACTTTTTTAATATGATTATTCAATAAAATTAATTTTTTATGCATACCAGATTTTGGTCACTTGCAACAGATTTTTTCCTCATGCAAATCTGTCTTCACTCAAGTATTTCAGGACATTTTTTGTTACGTATGTTTCTTTCTGGCAAAACACTTCCAGATGTTTGTTGTTGGCAATAAGAAATTATAAAACACAATACAAAATAGTCACTTTTCTCAATCTGAGTGTATTTTGGGGTCAGAGGTTTCTTTATTTTTCTCTTGTTCAAAATGCTCTAAAGGTGTAATTTTGTGGCATTTTCCCATCGCCATTTTTATAAGACAAACAAAAAAGGCCTGAAAACAATGCAGGTCTGAATCAAGAAGTTTACTGAGTTTGTTTTAGAAGACAAAAAAATAATGTATTGCAGGCTATGTAAAATTTTAGGAAATAATGAATTGTTAAATTCCATTCTTTGAAAAATTGTTTTAATGCCTATGAATGACAATTCCTTAGGGTATGTCTACAGTGCAATGTTAAAATGCCGTCCATAATCTGACAGCATTTTAAAATTGCTGGACCGCGCCGCATCGTCGTTTTCTTGCGCAAAAAAAGTGTTTCGTTTTTACATATCCCGCATTCCCAGTACATTGGAGCTACTGGAATCCGATAGGAGACCCGCGGAATATAGAACATGTTCTATATTCCGCCAGATGGCCGTCTATTATGGAAACCATCGATAAAAAAATTTGTGCAGTGTAGACTACAGCACAGATTTTCTATTGCGGTCTATACAGGATTAAGTTCAGCGGATTGAAAATACTGAATCCAACGAAAACACGACCAAAAACCTGTGCTGTGTAGACATAGCCTTAGGGTAGAAGTCCCCAGTCTTCAGTACTTTATAAGCCACTTTCATATTTGAGTAATGCCTGGGAGACAAAATATAATGTGGAGAAATAATGATTTTGCAAACATTTGTTGATTCCTTTTTTTTTTTCATTTTTGAAACCAGTGTTTCACATTCCAAACCGGCACTGTGGTGTTTAAGATATGTCTGCATTATTGTCAGTTGCTGGTTTATATGGTCATAACTAAGTGCTCCTATAGCAAACCACATATCAGGGAGTCCTAAGCCACTGGTTGGAGATCATTTCCTTAGGGCATTCAGCTTTCGGGACTCTTCATGACTCCACTGTTTTTACATCCTTTGCAGTTTTGGATTTTTTGTCCTTAGATGTGGGCATACCTGCACCTAATTTACTACACTATTAAATCATCTCTATAATCTGTTTCCTATTGGGGTACTTGTGTGGTTAAGTGTTGTTGATTTCTTATTAGTATATTTTATGAAATTTTGTTTTAGAAGTAAAGGGCCTGTTTTCTTAGTGATTACTCTTGATTTTCAGAGAAACATGGATTTCGGAGCAAGGCACATATAGTACTGTGCAAAAAGTTAAGGCAGGTTTGGAAAACATGCTGCAAAGTAAGAATGTTGTAAAAATAAATATTAACTGCATCAGTTCTTTTTGTTACACTTCCACCCAGTTTTTGAGAGAACCCAGCAGGAAGGTTGTTCCATAGCTTGCTCCGGTCCTTCTGTCTCTTCATGTAATCCTAAACTCAATGATGATGTGATCAGGGCTTTTTGGGGGCCATATCATTACTTCCAGGACCCCAAAGCCAAGGGGTGGTCACTAGAGATGGGAGAATTTCTCAAAAATTCGGTTCGCCGACTTCGCCGAATTTTCCGACAAAATCTGTTTCGCCCCGAATTACTTTGGGACGAATTGCGTTAATAAATAGCTATTTTCAGGCTGCACAGAGCCTGTAGGGTGCTGTAGAACATTGTGCCATGCTTAAATATGCAGAGGGAGCTTGGTTTGGTCTTCATACAATTCTGTGTTTTAGTATGACACGCACATGACTGCCGCCACTCTTAGAATCGCTTCACTCTAAAATTCCCTGGGCACTTACAGGGGCAAAACTGACCAAAAAACTGAAGCAGGAATGCAGCTTGATAAAGTCATGGCAGCGCCAGCTGGAAAAAAACAAGCTGAGAACTAAGATCCTACGATAGCGTCAAAGAACACAGTAGTAGGTTACCGGAGCCGCCACAGATCGCAGCACAGTAAGGGGACAATGGCAAAAGCCACGCCAGGGAGCGGAATCTAAGTAGGTCCCGGTTTTCACCAGAGCCCGCCACAAACCCGGGAAAGGACTTGCTACGGCGGAGTTTAGAGGTCGTTAACCCGACTAAAGTTGCTTGCGGGGGCCCAGCCGAGGGGGTGGGCGGGTAAAAAAAACGTAAGGAAAAATCGGAGTCGGGGACAAGAAAAAGGGGTCAGGCCCGGGGCAAGGATCTGGTCAAGGGACGGAGGAAAAGGGGGTATGGAAAAACGGATATGAAAGAGGTCAAGGGGGCGGCGGGGGCGGTTTTTCCTGTCTGAAATTTTGGGGAAAACGATTCTAAAATTTTCTTTACTGAAGAAGCTCACCCCAAAGCCATTTGCGCTTTTGGCTTTGTTTCATTTTTACATTTTTTGTACTAAATTCTATCCTAAGGGCTCCAAGGGAAAAATTTAAGCACCTAAAACTTTCCCCTTAAATTTAGATTTCCCCTTAAATTCCATACGCTGCATTTCAAAAAATTTGGGTGCCCCACAAAAGAAATGGATTCAAACTACCCCCATTTATCCCTTCTAATAAACTGCGTTGGAACTTTTTTAGGTTTTAAATTTGGAAGAAGCTGATGGGGGTTTGAATTCCCTTTGGGCCCAAAAAAGGGTTTTTGGAACTTTAAAGCAAACTGATTGGGAGGTTTTCTCTATGTATTTGATTTTGGGTCCCCCCTCTCAAAATGGAAAAAAGGCCCCAGTTTTTGGACCGGGAAAAAGCGAGGGTCTAAAAAAGTGGAGACCAAAGTCATCCCTCCTGCCGGATGGGGGGACTTTTTTCGGCTTTAAATTTAGCCGGGCCAAATAAAGCAGTGCGGGCCATGTGCCATGTGATTCTGGGGGAAAACTCCCTCCCTCCATCTCCACTGTAAAACCCCCGGGGGCTTGGGGGACAGGGGCCCACAATGCCCGAGTGTGGAGGGCACGGAGCAGCCACAGCGCATGGGGCCCAAGAGGGGCCCAAAAATGATACAGGGAAGGTGACGGAAAACAGCAGCAGATTATGGGGTTTCAGATGACACAGTGGGGAAAGGGGGGTACAAAGGAATTTGGCCACAGAGGGGCCCCAAAATCACAAAATTTTGGAGGGGGCCCAAAACATCAGGATTCCACAGAGGGGCACAAGACAGAGGGGGAGGTCCCCAGGGGGAGCAACAGCGGGCCACCCATGAGGTCAGACAGGTCAAAATTACATTCTGGAGGGGGAAAAAAATGGGGGGGTAGGCCACAGGGGGCCCACAATGACAGATTTGGGGGAGGTCCGGCAGAAGCCCCAGCAGCAATGGGGTCAGCATTGGCAAAATTGACACAGTGGGGAAAAATGACCTCAACAGCCCAAAACCCAAAAACGGGGGCCAAAAGAAAGGGGGAGGTCAGAGAGTGGCACAATGACACATTTGGGGGATGTCACAGCGCAGCAAGCATGGGGTTTAAAGAGTGGTACAATGACAGAGTGTGGGGGTGGGTGGCAATATCGCCCCCTGGAAAAGATGGTGGGGGCAGAGGGAAAAACCCTGGCAGGGATGTTTTTGGCATCAGGGGGGGTGGCGGCATCAGAATAGTGGCTGGGGGTTTAAGTTTGAATCAGACTAATTTCTCAAATTTTTTTTTGGGGCCCTTTCATGGCTGATGAAATCTGACCCCTAAGGCATTGGTGTGTGGAAACCGGCCGATCCCTCCCTATTCATCTTTGACAAAGGTCGTCGTTCCCACTTTTCCCGGGGAAAAAAAGCGGGTTCCCCTTTGGGGGGGAAAACGAGGGCCCCCTGCCGCCCCTGAATCCCCACGCAACTGGCCGGGCGGGACAAATTTCCCCAACTGCAAACTCGGAAAGTCGCGGCCCCCCACACCCATTTTGGCTGCCCATAGTCCTTTTGATCTTCAAAATGCGGTGGGTCAGAGTGCTGCCCAAAATGGGCCACCACCGGTTTTTTCATTTTTCCTGCTCCGGGGTTCTGCTGTGGCGAGTCCCTCCTCCCCTAGGCGGTTGAAAGGAAGCTGCTCATCAGGGACCCAGACTTATTTGCTGCGGTTTGAACCCTTGGTACTGTCTCCCCACCACCTTCCCACACACCCGGGGGCAGTGGTAGTGAGCGCTGGGGGAACCCCCCGGGGGTCAGACCTTCGAGGGGGGAAACGATCCCGCACATGGGCCCAGGGGCCCAAACGACTCCGGGGGAAATTTCTCTATAGTTTTTGGATTTTTGTCCCCCCCTTTAGTAGGGGGGAAAAAAGGGCTCCCATTTTGGCCCGTAGCGGGGGCCCAATAGGGTGGAGAGAAAAGTAAACCCTTCCCCGGATCCCCGACTATTGGGGCTGTCACTACCCGGAAAAATTTCAGCATGCTGGGGGCCATCTGACAAGTAAACCCCGAGGGACCCCCGCCTCCATCTCCACTGAATCTGCCAGGGTTTGCTTGCGGTCATCGGGCCTCGTTTTTCCTCATCTTAAATTCCCTTCCCCTCCCCCAAAGTTTGCCCTCCTCCCCTGTCCCCGTTTAAAAAAACCCTTTTAAATTTCACCAGACAATATCTTGTGCCCCAATGTTCCCCTCCTCCCGGGTTTCACCCCCACCGGACTCATGGGCCAAAGAGAGAAAGTACCACTCTCCTTTCCCCTGCCCAGCAAAATTTTTCGCATCTTTTTCCAGGACTTTAAAGTAGTGGGTTTTTTCCCCCTTTTTAAAATCCCTTTAAAACCCCCCTTCCGGCCCACTTAACAAATTAACAGGGGGAGCCCCGTTTTCATCTTTTTTGGTTTTCCCCAACATGGTCCAAGGGGGGGCGGGTTTTTCCCAAACGGGTGGAAACCCCAATAAAAAGGTGTGTTGGGGGGGCCTTTCCCGGGCCGCGGGAAAACAGAGGGGGTTTGGGGCCCTGGCTTTGTGGGGAAGGGAAATTGAAGTGAAATCACAGTTTCCTGGCCATTTTCAAAATTTTTTCAAAAAGATTTTTTGGACAAATTTTCGGGAACCTTTTCACAACCAAAATTGAAAAATTGCGCCTTTCGGGGTGCAAGGGAAAGGGGACCCCATGCCCTCCCTTTGTCCGTCACCAGGGGTTCCCGATTTGGGCCAAGTTGGGCCGGGGAAAAGCCCACCCCATCGTTTTTTTGCGGCATGCGCGGGAAGGCGTTCCTCCCCTGGTAAAACTTCGTTCGCCGGAGGCAACCAGGTGGAACCCTGCGTGACACCCTGTCCCCTACACATGTGGTATGAGGGAGCAGTCCTTTTTAAAGGTGGATGGGGGTGGAGGGGGAGGAAAGGCGGGGACTTGGCGCAGGAGCAGCAGTTTGAAAACTTTAAAGGGGGAAAACCCAGCGTCTCCGTCCAAGTTGCTGGTTTTGGCTGGGCGGGAATAAATTCCCCCCAGGGGCCAAAAAGACTTTTCTCCCCTTGATGTAGTTAAAACTACCACCCGCCCCCGTTTGCCCGTGCCCCTTGGAACAAACGATAACCCAAAAAGGAAACGGGCCCACCTTCTGTTTTACATATTTGTAAAGGGTTCTGGGGGGCTGCCTTTTGGAAAAAAAATTACGGCTTGGAACTCTCCACCTCGGCTGGGGCAAAAGGCCTTTAAATTCTCTGAACGGTGCAATTTCCCCCTTTTGGGGAAAGGGAGGGTTTTGCGTACCAACAACTTGGACAGGACACGGTCAGCTTCTGCACCTTAAAAAATTTTTTTGGACCCCATACTGTTGTCCTTTGAAAACCCCGCCTCGCAAAACGACCTGCGGGCCCCAAAATGAGTAGCGAGGAGCGAAGGCCCCTGGCCCGGGAGATGATGGCAAAGAGAAACAGCCCCCTTCGGGCGGGAGGTGGTGGAACCTTACTGGCTCCCAATAGCATGCTCCACGGGCGTTGCTGCTGCGGCGCGGGGCGGCCAATTGGACCACCCTCAAAGGCCACGTTTCCCCCCATCCCACCAGATGGTGACGTTTGCATGTGTGAGGGCCGGGCCGTTTTGCCGACTTTTGCCCTGGCCACGCTTCCCCTTTTGCCCACAGTTTCCTACTTTTATCCCCATATTCGGCCCCTCCGGTCTTAGAAAAGGGAACGGCCACCCCGCCGAGTACGGTTTTTTACCCCAAGTTTCCACACTGATTTAACTACTACCACCGCTGCCTGGCGGAGCCCCGTGCCGCTACTTTCTTGGCCCTGCGAAGCGGGTTTTCTACCCCTTTGACCGCTTGGCTCCTGACCTCGCACTCCCTGCTCCCGCTGACTAGGGCCACACTCCCCCACTTCCCTTGGCTGCGCCGCTGCCTAGGCGCAAGCTGACCCCTCTTCTCCTCCTGACGGGGTTAACCCCCTTGCTTCACCCGGCTCCCAATTGCGGAGGCTCCATTATCATCAATTTAATTGTTTAAAACCTTCACTGCTGTCCTAAAAGGCCCCTTAGTATCCCAGAGGCTAAACCCCTCACAACATGACCCCCAAATGCCACTCTCCACATTTATACTTTGCCCCCTTTCTGAAAGAAGCAGGGGAAAAGGGCCCCCTTTTCTTTGTTTCCAAGTAATTTGCTGACTGTCCCCCTCAAATTTTTTCTTCCTCGCTGTTTTGTGGCGCGAGCCCAGACCACATATTAGATCCGGGGTGGGGGGAACCCGGGTTTGGGACAGGGGCGGTTTTGAGGACAGGTGGGGGCCGTGACCCGCCCCGGGCCATGCCAACAAAAGGGTTGTGTCTGAGGGTTCCCCCCGGGAACTCTTGGCTGGGGTTGTCAGGGGTCATTCTGGGACGGAATTTTGGATGACCTAGTCAACCAATCAAAACCCTTGGGTTGCTGATCAACACAGGGCCGCTGATGACCCCCGGCAGTTCGGGGCCTCACTAAAACCCTGCTGCACGTCCCCTTACTATGCGCGCCCTTTCCCGCCCAGGGATTTTTGGGGGGCCCTGCCACCGCAGGTGAAGAGCCTGCCTCCTTTTGTCTGAATACTGTTTGTTCTAAAATTTACAGACCTTTTTAATAAAGATATCTGTATATGAAAAATACACACCCTTTTTTTGACCCCCAAATCAACCCCTAACAAGTTTGGGTTTAACCCCTAAATTGGGGCCCCCAAAAAGGGGAAAAAAAAATTTTGACTTGTATGTGCCGTTTAAAAACTGTGTTTTTTTTACTGAATAAAAAAGCGAAAACGATTTAATTTAACCCTTTCCCAAATTAAATTATCCACAGGAAAAAATCCCCTTCTTTGGGGGTTAAAAAAACCCCCGGGTTTTTTTTTAAAATTGCCTACAACACAGAAAAACATTTAAAAATTAACCTTCGGGATAAAAATTTAATGTTTACAGGAAAAATGTCTTTCTTTGGCTTTTAAAAAACCCACTTTTTCTTTACTGGCCCAACAACAGCAAAAAAACACAAAATTTAAACCCACGGGGATCAAAATTTGCGCAAAAAAATGGCTGCCAAAAATTCCCCAGCTATATAGCGGTTTTAAAACGGTGTTTTTTTTACAAACCAAAACCCAACGAAAAACTTGTAAAAAACCCTTTGGGATATAAATTAAATTTTACAAGAAAAAAATTTCTTCTTTGGCTTTAAAAAAAAAAAAAACCTTTCTTTTTACTAAAAAACCCCCCCTTAAACAAAAAAACCCCAACAAAGAAAATTTAAGTAGCCCTTGGAAAAAAAATTGCCAAAAAAAAAAAGCCCCAAATTTTAACGGTTTTTGGGGATTGAAAAAAACCTGTTTTTTAACTGAAAAAAAACACAAAAAGGGGTTAAAGAAAACCCCTTGGATATTCAATGTGCCCAGAACTGGCAGTTCCCATTAAAATGATATGCAGCTGTTTGGACGCCCCACTGGACTAAAATTTTCCCAATACCCCACAAAATAAAAAATTAAACTTAAGAAAGCAGCTCTGAGAAAACTGGACCCCCCACAAAATCGTGTATAAAAGGTCTTTTTTTTTTTGTAAAGGCTCTAATACTGGGGCTGCAGAGCTAAACAGGCACAGAGAGAGGAATGTAAACTGCCTGGCGCATCCGGACTTTTATTATTGCATTTGACGTACAAAAATTCCGGGACGGTCTCTGTTTTGGGCTTCATCTTCCCAAATGTCATTTAGGTACTCCTTTTTTCCCTTAAAATTTAATCAAATAGAGACTGACCCCAAATTGACTTTTAAAATTTTTAAATTTTTTTTTCCCCTTTAAGGAAAAATCAATCTTTGGCTGTTGCCTAAACATTCCATATCATCGAACAAATTAAAACTTAACAGTCAGTATTTTGGTAGCTGCTATCATTTCAATCGATAATTTTTTTCACATTTCAGTGGAAACGGATTTTCATACTAGAAAAGCCCAGCTGTGTGCCCCCCCATGGGGGGCGCCCCAGCTATTTTTGGTCAGCTCAAAGAAAGGGTTTTGCATGCCACTGAAATGTAAAAACCTTATCGATTGAAATGATAGCAGCCCCAGCTAAAGAACTGACTTGTTAATTTAAAAAAAAGTCAATGATATGGAAGGGTTTTAGGCATACACCCAAAAATTGGGTTTTTTTCCCCCTTACGTTAAGAAAAATTTAAAGATTTTATTTTGCAATTTTGGACTCCGTCTCTATTTTGAAAATTTTTTGTGCATTGAAGGAAAGAAAACTCCTAACTGGGGAAACGGGAAAGGGCCCTCATTACGGGCCAAAAAACCCTAAATATATACAACACTTTATGTGAATACAACCCCCTTTCTTCCCCCCAGAGTTCTTTTCCCCCATGAAAACCCATGGGGCTTGAAAGCATTTTATCAATTAAAAATGCTTCGTTTCCCGCAATCCCCCCAAACTTCGATTTGGGGTTTCGGGAATCAAATTTTCCCCCAAAAAAATTCAAAAGGGAATTTCCCACTTTTTTTAAAATCATTGGGCCCATCTCTGGGGGTTTCACACAAAATTTATTGATTTGATTTCTTTTTTGTTCATTCATTTTGCATTTGATAAAAATAAAACTATTAACACTTCTTTTTTCCAAAAAAGCTTTTTTACTTTGCAGCTTTTTTAAAAACCCTCCCCAAAAAACTTTGGGCACTTCCCTAGGGGTTTTCATTTATGTATCAGTTTTAAATTTATAATTTTTTTTTTAAGGGCCCAGTAAACCCTTTTTGGGTCTTTTAAAAAAATTAAATTTTTTTTTCCTTTTTTCACTTTTAGATGTAGCGAAAAGAAGGCTGATGTCATGTTTATCAGAAGGCAAGGAATTTCTCTCTCAGAATCACATGCTGTTTGGAGAGATCTTTGATCAGCTGGCCCAGGCTGAAGCCTCAGAAGGTAACTTTTTGGTTTTGTGTGACCGTGAGGGTATGTTCACACGATGTATTGTACGTCCCGCAGTAAAGTTTTCCTTTCGGGAACCCCGGCGAAAATCACCCGCATACCCCGTGGCGGGGGGGGCCCGGCAGGCCCGTGGCCCCATGGGACATGCATACCCCGGGGCGCAAAACGCCACAAGAAAATTTGACATGCATTATCCCCCCGTGTAAAATACAACCGAATTTGTACGAGGGGGTGGGAAGGAGGGAAACCCCATTTTCTTCCATGAAAAACTATGTATTACCGAAATTTTCGGCACGCACCTCGCCCGTATTAGACCCAAAAAATACCGGCGAAATGCTTGCCGTAATTCCCCTGTGGGGAATTTCCCCTTAAGATGGCCATACTCACAGCTCAGCAGCTGGATAGAAGACTATCCCCAGTCTGTGTTTTTTAAAATACACCCCTTTTTTTTCTGCAATTTTTGTTTTTCTATAAGGAATACTATAAAACCCTTTCGAATTCATTTTTTATCTATGCTTTGTTCTGTAGGTAACTGGACTGCAGCAGCGTGGCACCTTAAAAAAAGTATTACGCTTGTTAGACAAAGGTATGGTCCATCCAGCAAAAGAATTTGGGACATGAAATTTTTTTAATTTTGGGTCAAATTTTATTTAATGGGGAAGTTGGTTTCATATTAATCAATTCAACAAGACCAAAAGTGGGTATTTTTTAAATGCATTTAGTGCTTTTCCCAAAAAAAGTGTTAAGTTTTCTATACACATCCTAAAATTTTTTAGGCGTGAAAGGGGGAAGAAGAATGGGTACCTTTTCCTGAAAGGGAAGGGACATCCTGACCCGTTGCCAAATGGACCCGACAATAGCATGGGGGACAAAGCTGAAGAAATGAGAACTTGTCTATTAGATCTTCCTGGGTCTGTGTGAGAGAAATAATTCCTTTAAAATGCAAAAGACTTTTTTAAAAGGCTTTGATCATCCCTTTTAAATTAAAATATTTGACAAAAAAGCAGTTTTTTTATAAAGTTTTCATCTGCAGCCTTGAAAATCCCAGGACAAACTTTCAAAAAAAGGATCTTTGTGGGAAACAACGCTAAAGGGGAAACCCTTTTTCGGGCTAATTAGAAGGTTTCCCACTCCTTTGCATGAAATTTCTTTTTAAAAAGGAAAAAAATTCCCGGAACCCCGGTAAAATTTTTTTTGGGAAAAGGGAAGGCACAGGAACCTGAAATTCCCCGAGCAAATTTAAATAAATCAGAAATTTTTTGGGATTGGATTGTTTCTAGCATATTGGGAAGGGGGGTATGGAGTTTTAGCTGGGGAGTCACCAGTTTTAAAACAAAACCCCCGGGGGAGGATTTTTTTAGGGGGGCAAATCGATATTGTTTTTCTTGAAATTGAATTTACTTGGAAAAAAGTCCCTAATTTAATTGAAAATTTAAAAAATGAAAAAAAAAGATACAACCGTTTAAAATTTTAAAGGGGTTCCCGTAAAGCAGCTTTCTTAAAATTTCTGAAGAAAAACCTTTTTTTTCTTTGGCTTCTAAAAAGGGTTATAGTAATGGTTAGGGAAAAATTAAAAAAATGTTTTTAAAAATTGTTTAGGCAACCTGGGAACCCAAAAAACAATCAATTTTACAAAAATAAAAAGGGGAAAAAATAAAAAACATTCAAATTGAAACTTTTTGGAGTCATAGTGTTTGAGGGTCCATTTAAAGAGGGTTTTTTGAGTGCCAATAATTTTTGTCCTAAAACTCAGGGCTGTGATAAACCTGATCAGCTGCCCACAAAAGTACAGTTTTGCAGGGGTATGGAGCAGTATTAAAAATTAAAAAGGGGATAGCTCTCATCAAGTAGAGCAGGGCCTTTCCCAAATTTGGTGATCAGCCCCTCCCCCTATCCCGCAAAGGGGGGGGGGGGGGGGTTGTTATTCAAGGACTAGTTTAAAGATGACTACATTATTTTAGGTTTTCACAACAACCCCCTTTAAAAAAGAATTGCCAAACCCCAAGAACTTTTTAACCATTTTAAAAAAATGCCCTTTTTTGCAAACAAAAAAAGTTTGGGGGATTAATAGGGTTATCTCACTTTCTTGAAATGAAGCAGGTCTGAAAACTATGTTTCTAACCCACTTATTGTTCAACCGTTTTTTTAAATTTGGGCAAAACTATGTGCTCCACGAAGGGTTTTGTTCACCGGCGTCTTTTCGTCCCCGGAACCCTCCGCTTTTCTATGAGTCTCGGGTCCTTCCCAAAAACGGGGCCCCCCGGGGACGTCTAACAATTTGGGTGAGTTTATCAATTTCCAGCCAAATCGCATCCCAAAAAAAGGGAAAGGGGCCCCCACAGCGCCCATGCAAACACCCCAGGGCGATCCTTTTAAGGGGAACGCCCATGCGTGTTTGTTTATTGTTGGCAATGATAAAAAAACCCCTGCTAATTGTTTTGATTGGGGTCCCCTAGGTCCCCTTCAAATGGACCCAGAAAACGCCTCAGAAAAGGGAAGTTTAAAACGGACGCAAGATCCGATTTTTGAACCCTAAACCTAAGGCAAATTTTTAAAAAGGCCCGATTTTTGGGGTGGATTTCAGTAGTATTGCGCTCCGTACTGCGAAAAAATACGGGTGAAAACCGTCCCCCTCATTTCGGTAATCCACAGATCTCTTTGGGGAACTATGGATTTTTGTCTCCCCCCCCCCGCTCGCGAAATACGGCGAGGGGGAGGGAAAATGACATGCACATTTTTCCGGGGGGGATCCCGCCGGATAATGAAAAATCTATGGGGGGGGTGACTTTCCGGCCCCCCCCGACCCCCCTACACCCCCCTTTAAATTTCGGGGCGGGAAAACCCCCCCCGCAATTAAGGGGTGAATCAGGGGTGTGAACCTAGCCTAAGTGTTTTTGGGGACTCAAGGTCTTCTTTGGGCTAATGGAAAAAACCCTTTTAAAAACAGTTTAAAAAGGGTTAGGGATGTTCCCCTTTTTTTATATACAAATTTAACAAACTTCAATTTCCCCCCAAACTTAGGTTTTTTTTTGGGGGGGGGGGGGGGGGGTTTAAAAGGGTCATTTATGCTTGCTCTTCCCCTAATCTTAATTGCAAATATCCCTGTATTCCAAAATCAAGCAAAGGGAATTTTAACAAATTTTATCAGTGATGCCGGGGAACCCCTTTTAAAAAACCGTAGGAATTTTACACTACATAGTTTCAAAGCAACCAGCAGATAGCTTGGTAATCCCACACTCAATAACATCATCAAAAGCACTTTTAGATAGAAGGTACACACCCTTTGAAAATTAAAATTTTTTTGCTTATGAAAGTAGGTTTCTTTAAATGACATTCTTGTAATCTGCTTTAATGTTTGGGTGTCCCGGAAACTTTTTAATCAAACAACACGTTCCCTTTTGGGGTTAAAATTTTTTATTTGGGAATTTGGCTCTGTTGTTCTGATCCGTAGCTCCAAATCCCCTACACAAACATACATTTAAAAAATTTGCATGCCCCCTTTCAGCCACCCTAGAAAGGGGCTTAGAAGGGGTACTGTATAGTTATACAAATGATGCCTTAACTCCTAGTAAAAAATGCTGGTAAGGGACGTTGTCATTTAATTCCAAACTTATGGTAGGCAAAATTTTGGGGGCTCTGTAACGGGAAAAAAAAAAAAGATTGCTCCAATCACTATAAAGATATATTAAAATTTTTGTAGACCTATTATTAGTATGATGATTTAAAGTCGATATATACTTTATTTTAAAAATATGAACTGTAGTTGTATTTGCCGTCTTCTTATTGTTGTTGTACCATAGTTGTATTCAGATTTATACAAATTTGAAGCGGAAACAAAACTCTTAGCTTGGAGTTAAACTTTTCTTTGGCATAAGAGGGTAAGAATAGTCAAAGTGGCGAAAACAAAATCCAGAATTCATTGTAAGGCTCAGTATTGGGGTTGCAGCAGTTAAAAACCAATAGGATACATGGTGCTTAACGAGAGGCATCTTTGGGATTCATTACTTTTCCAATGAATAGGAGAGCACCGTTGCTATCGGAACGGAGAACAAACAAAAATGGGTGGTCCAGGTGATATTCTAGTGGGAAATGGTGACGAGTGCTTGGGTCCACTTTTGGCGCGTTACCTTCTCCTTCTTCATTCAGTTCCAGGATAGCCTTGTGCCTAACATGTGTGAGCTTCACTGATTTGGAAGAGATCTTACTGAAGTCTGGGGTTGAGAAGAGAGGTTGAAGTTCTGAAAAAACAGTATACATTGTATGAAACATTAATGTAGGCCTTGTAGGGAAGACATTTTATACATTTTTGTACAAAATTATTGGTATCCATCCATTAAAGAGAGAAAAGACACAATAATGAAAGAAATAACTTGTATCTGTCAAGAGTAATAATTAAAATTTACTGAAAATAACCTAATGAAAATCGGACATTGCTTTTTAATTGTCTTTCAACCCAGAAATGTTAAAAAATGTACTAAAGAGACCGGCCTGGACAAGAATGGTGGTCCTCATAAATTTAATATTTTGTTGCACTTCCTTTTGAGACAATCACTGCAAACGATTTCTGTAACTCTTAATGAGCCTTCTGCACCTGTTCACAGTTTGGCCCCATACTTGTGAGCAAACTGCTCCAGGTGTGAAGGTGCCTTCTCTAGACTGCATGTTCCAGCTCTTTTTACAGATGTTCAATAGGATTTAGATTAAGGCTCGTAGCAGCCACTTTAGAATAGTCCATTGCTTTGCCTTTAGCCATTCTTGTTTGTAGCTAAGTTTTGGGTAATTATGCTGTTGGAGAACCCATGATCTGCAACTGAGACTAAGCTTTCTGACATTGAGCAGCACATTTCACTCCAAAATACCTTGAGATTTCATTGTACCCTGCACATATTCAAGATACCCTTTGCCAGGTGCAGAAAAGCAGGCCTAAAATATAACCAAGCCATGTTTCACAGTAGGTACAATGTTCTTTTCTTTGTATGCTTCATTTTTGCATCTGTGAACATAGAGCTGAAGTGATTTGCCAAAAAGACTCAGTTTTGTCTTATTTGTTCTATGGACATTCCTTCCGGAAGCTTTGTGGCTTGTCAATAGGCATTTTGGCAAATTCCAGTCTCGCTATTTTATAAATTTGGTTTCAGTAGTTATTTCCTCCATGGTCATCTTCCATTAAAGGGAACCTGTCACATAGATTATGCCCCCCTTGCTGAGGACAGCATAAGCTAGTGGCAGACCTGCTGTTTCCAGCGCTGTGTCCCTTATTCTGTAAGATGCAGCAGTTTTAGAGAATTTAATGCTCAAATCTTATTCATGAGCAGGTGTTAGCCCCGCCCACCTGGCAGTTATTCACATGTTTCTACCTATTAAAAGTAATAGGTTTATCAGTTGAGGTGGGCGGGGCTAGCCTCATGTGGGCGGGGCTAGCCTCAGATGGGCGGGGTTTGAAAAAACCTGACTCTTTTCATGACTCTTTTCTGGCTGAAAACTGCAGATTTGAGCATTAAATACTCGAAAACTACAGCATCTTACAGAATAAGAGACACAGTGCTGGAAACAGCAGGACTGTCACTAGCTTGTGCTGCCCTCAGCAAGGGGGGCATAAACTATGTGACAGGTTTTCTTTAAGGACATTTTAGCAAAGACAGTGAGGGATGGTGCGATTTGACACTAATGTACCTTGACCATGAAGTTCACCTGTAAGCTCTTTGGAAGTTATTCTGGGCTCTATGGTTACCATTCGTATTAGCCGTCTCTTCAATTTGTCATCAATTTTCCACTTGCAGCCATGCTAGAGATTCATAGACTTCTGAATAATAAGTGCAACTCTAGTAACATATTTGTCGATAATTTTCCTTCTAATCTCCTGAGACAGCTCTTGCGCTAGCTTATTTTCGTCCATATTTAGTGTGGTACACACCATGAATTTTCAGTTGAACCACAATTCAAACACAATTTTTTGATCTTCGTTAGGTGTTTTCAGTAAATTTAGTATTTTTGACAGTTTCAAGTTATTTCAGTGACCATCATAGACTTTTCTTTCTTCAACAAAAGAATACCAGCAGTTTTGTCCGTGTGTAAGTGACATACATGGTACAGTTGAGTTTGTTTGACAATCCCTTGCAAAAACAAATATGATGCACTGTTCTCACCTAATATTCATTTGATTATAGTAATTTACAGAGCTTAAAACTGTATATAGAACAAAATATCTTTACACTATTTGTATTTGGCCCAGTATTTGTCCATATCCTTCGGACAGCTGATGTCTAAATACCCTGGTATTTCCATTGAAATTGGTCAAGCAAGAAGTGTTAAAAAAGGTGAGTAAAAAAGCCTTTACAGTGCTAAAAACCAGGGGAAAAAACTGAATTAGCCAGGTTGGAATCTAACCTGTTGATCATGATTTTTTTAACTCCGTAATTATTGGCCAAGTTCAATTGACAACTTTGGTTAGCTTTATTGACACCGGGGCCGACATGTATGAATTCGAATGCATATATTGTTTTTTACTTGGCGCCGACAACCCAGTTCTAAATAAATAGAGAAGAATATAGAATACGACAGCATGAAGATTTTTGCCGCATTACATAGAGCTTAGTGCGCCAAACTTCTCTCAAAGTTCAGCGCATTACACTCTATGCCCATACAAAGTTTGGCACATTAAGCTCTATGTAATGCACCAAACATGTGTAAAGGCTATAGATAGGCTGGAAATAAAAGAATAGTCATTAGAATAGCATGTCCGTGAATAGAAACAATGGTAGTGATCTTGCTTGGTGGCCCACAGGTCCCAGCAATACCTGTGCTGTGCTGGCTATTGCTGTAAAATCAAGGGTGGGAGCAGCAAAAATACACTTCAAAATGTCCCTTATTTCTCAACTTATACCAGTACAATAATCAAAAGTAATTTATGATAATTATCAAACTATATAAAACTAAATAATTTATATTTAATAAAAAATGTTATCATACAAAAATAATATAAAAAATATATTATATCCCAAAAATATAAATATATCTCCTATAAAATGTATTTAAATGTAATAGAATCTAAAACTAGTTTTACATTAAATAACCGACTGATGTTATTCAGATTTTTTTACTTTTTTACTACATTAAGTTTGAAATTTACTTTTGTTGCTCCAAACACACAGGCAGCGCAATGAACTTTAGACACTATTTTTAATCGCACAAAATCCACTTTCATACATTCAGGTGCATTATACACTGAATATAATGAATGCAATAATTCACTTTGAAGCGCCTTCCTTCATATGTCCCTCATAGTTCTGCACATTACACTCTATGCCTATACAAAGTTTGGCGCATTGCATAGAGCTTAATACGCCAAACTTTGTATGGGCATAGAGTGTAATGCGCCGAACTTTGAGAGAAGTTTGCCGCATTAAGCTCTATTTAATGCGTCAAAAATCTTCACGCTGTCGTATTCTACACTCTTCTTTATCTATTTAGAACTGGGTTGTCAGCGCCAAGTATAAAAAAAAATACGCATTCGAATTCATACGTCGCCCCTGATTTTTAACTCCGTAATTATTGGCAAAGCCCAATTGACAACTTTGAATGGTTAGCTTTATTGACACCTGATTTCAAGTCCCTTTTATTTTTTACAAGCCTAAAATGCAAAATCTCTTCTCTCCCCTCTGACTTCTTGGAGTGCTTTTGAGAAAAAAATCCCACAGATCTTTATATTTTTCAGCAAAATTTCCAAAATGGTAAGGATAAAAAAAAATTCTCTTGCACTGAACAGACATAATATTGCTGTGTTTTTTTTCCTTTCAAATGTCAAAAAGTATAAAATGTACAAAACAAAAGTTAAAACATACTCATCTCTTTAAGGGTGCCTCCAAGATCAGCTTCATAATCCACCTTCAGTTTTGGTATGCTTAGGGTTATGGAGACTGATTGCAGTGCCCGGTCTATGTCATGTACAAACTCAGATGTCAGACCTTCCTCAATTAATGTCAGGTTCTGGGTGACTGTGAGAGGGAGGAAAAACATGATGCTGACTCCCCCAGTCAATGGAAGTTGAACAATCTAGGAAAAGATAACATACATGAAATTAGCATTATACAGCATTGAAATAATGACCATTATATTTCCCAAATTTTGATTTATAGCTATTATCTGTACAATGTTGGATGCCTTATTTTAATCAGGTGAGTTGACGCTTCCAGGGATTTGCCCATATGTTTAATGATGTGCTCCATTTCAGCTTATGTAGAGCCAGATGGGACAACGGATGCAATGCATCCAGTATCTTACATATGGCATTCCTGCCTGGGATAGGACATGACACAGGATTAAGGTTTTGCCCAAAGTGTTTATTTTTTGTTGTCTCGCTACAAAGATTAACTTTCAACTTGAAGGGAACACGGAATCAAAACTTTTTCCAAATACGTCTCTTTTGATTTTTCCCTGGTCAGGAGGTAAAATAGATTTTATCTGCTCTGGGTGCACACAGCTTTCTTTGGTTACTTTCCTGTTCTCTCTGCTGTTTATCTTCTCTGATAGCAGGGAGGGACATCACCACAGGTCAGCACACAGGAGGCTGGCAGCTTGAGAACGGAGTGTGTTATCTCTAACAAATGAGAGTAATTACAGTACTTTTGAGTGTTTACTTTGAGCTCTAAAGCTCTTAGCACTATAAATAGCTGCTCTCGTGTTGCATTTAGAAGAGCTGTGAATACAGACCAGATATGCTAATCACTGCTATAGAGCCACCCACAGCCTAACCAGGAAGAGACAGGATGCATGAATCTAAAGCTTCATTGTGTTTTAACTATCCTGCTATATTAAGTTATTTTGAATGTACAGTACTACCTTGGTATCTATCTTTATTTAAATTTAAGTAATCTGTTCCATTCTTCCAAAGTCACATTTTATAAGACATTATACAAATTAATGGAGTTGAACTGTATTATTCCTGAGTTGCTTAACCATACAGTGCACAGCAAGAGAATTGCCATCTTACAGAGCATGCGGTATCACAGTACTCCTGCATAGCATTCCTCAGGATTAGCTGAGCTGAATGTTGCAGAGCATAAAACTACTGCACTGTGCAGGAGCGCTACATTGAGACAAACTACTGGAGCATGCATACAGGTGGGATGCCATGCTTAGGTTCAGTACCACGACCGATCTTACTCGTCACAATGCATCAAGTAGCAACAAGTCCTAAGGCCACCAAGTACAAAGCAGGGCTGTGGAGTCAGCAAGCCAAAGCCCCGACTCCTCAATTTCCCAAACTTCTGACTCCTGACTCCCTCATACATGGCGCATGTTTAAGTGATAACTTTACGGTAGTAAAATGGTAACATCAGGCTGTTTATCACCTTATGGTACAATGATCAAGCTATTTAGGTAGAACAGACACTGACAAGCAAAAGGGTAACAATGTTTTGATCTTTTTGAACACTTGTGGGTAGAGTTGAAGAAAAAGCTGTATTTTGTATCCAAGTCAGTCTGCACCAACATTGGGAATGTGTAGAAGAGCCCTTGGCATCAGATTTTGGTCAAGATAGGGCTTGAATTTGATCCAGAGCCCAGAAGAATTCAGGCAGTATTGAAAACCAAAGGGGGAAATTTTCCAAATGATAACAAAATAATAAAAATTAACATTTAATTTTTAGGAGCAAAAAAATAACAATGAAAGTTACAGGAAAGAATCTGCAGAACTAAGCAGATGCTAAATACTTTGCAAGTCAAATTTATGTATAAAGATAGGTAAGATGACTGTATAAAAAATGACAGTAGCTGTTTGTACAAAGCGGGAGTGGATGGTAAAGATATGGAGCCTGAAAGTCACAATTTTCAAAACATTGTTACCATTTTGCTTGTCATGTAAAATATATTTATTGGATATGACTTTAGAACAAAAAACAATTGTAATTATGAAAAAAACACTGCAGGAACATTTGTGGAGTCTCTGAATTTGTTCTGAGAAATAGTATCGCCTCCAAACAGATACAGCATACAATGTCCTCACATCTGATCTCATTATTTTTCCCCGGGTAGAGAACGGCCTCTCTACACTAACGTGGTTGGGGGCAAAGCGGTGACCACAGGGGAAACATCTCTAAAAAATGTCAGGGTATAAAGGAATTGCCTCAGCCACAGTCAGTTTTGATGAATGGTTTTAACTCTTCTACTTCTTTGAAAGCAGGTGAAAAATTTAGCTGAACTCTGTTTTGCCATGGGAGCAGAATCTTTTCCCCGGGGCAGCGCTTTGCCTGCCCTGTCATCCCCTTACACTCCTCATGTGATAAGACTGAAGATATGGGAGCAAATAGCAAATGGCCGGACCCAATGCCCCCTTGCTCTTTGCACCGCATGAACTAACTGGACCCAAATTATTAATATTGTCGGAGTCGGTCCATTTTATGATTACTCCAACTCCTGCAAAATAGGCACCAACTCAACGACTCTGACTCCACAGCCCTGGTACAAAGGTTTGACTGTATGTCTAAAGTGGTACTTAAAAGGTTTTAAACCCTTCAAAATTTTTACATTTCTGCATAAATTTGACTTAAAACTGTAAACTGATTTACAAAATACCGTATAAAACTCGAGTACTCTCCTAGCCTCCACAGAAACTTGGCTCCAGCAATCAGACACCGCATCCCTTGCTGCCCTCAAACCCACGGCGGCCTAACACTTCACCCACACCCCCAGACCTGACAGGGCCCGGTGGAGGAGTTGGCATACTTCTCGCTCCACATTGCACCTACCAGGTCATTCCCCCTGTAACCCTCACTCACTTTCCCCTCCTTTTTAGGTCCACACCCTCAGACTCTTTCGGCCATTTTCCATCAGAGTCACAGTTTCTACAGACCCCCCGGCTCACCCCGCCAGTTTCTGGATTTATTTTGCTGCCCGGCTTTCCCATTTCCTCTCGACTGAAATAAATCACACTCATCATGGGCGATTTCAACATCCCATTGACAACCCTATGTCTCCTTCCGCCCTCAGTTTTTTTTCACAACCCTTCCTTGGCCCCTTTTGCAGTTTCCTGATCTCCAACCACAAGGATGGAATTTCCCCTTGATCGGGCCCTTCTGTCGCTCTGCTAAAATTTCTAATTTACCAACTCCCCTTATAAACTCTCGGATCATAACCTATCCTTTTACTATCAACAATTTTCAGCCTTCTCTCGACACCCCAAACCCCGTCCCCTTTTCCGAAACCCCCGCTCTATCAACACTCAGGAGCTCACAGACCCCTACTCCCCCATGCCCCCAATCTCCTCCCTCCCCTGTCCTGACCGGCTGTCAAACTTTACAATGAAACCTCACAACCACCCGGACATTTTTGGCACCACCACACCCGCCCACTAGAATCAGACGCCCGCACCTTGGCAAAAAGGGCCCAGACCGCCATCACGCGCGTTCCGGTGTGCTGACGTCTGTGGAAAAGTCAAAATACCTCAACTTTCTCCACTACAAATTCATGCCAGGGACTTACACCTGCCCTTCCTGCCCCAAAAAAAAAAAATTTTTCACCTCCCCACCCAACACAACAAACAACCCAAAACTTGTTTGACACCTCCCACTCCCTCCTCGGGCCCCAAACTCACCCCCCGGGTCACGACCTCGTGCAAAGACCTGCCACTCTTTTAAAAACAAAATTGACAGTATCCGGCAAAACATCACACCCAAACCCCCAATTTAAACACCCACCCTGCCCCTCCCCGCACATCTTAATCGCTCTCACCTTGCCCCCCCGCCTCAGAAGAAGAAGTGTCCAGGCTCCCTGTCTGCTCGCCCCACCACTTCTCTAGTGACCCCTTTTCCCCTCCACCCTTGTCCAGTCCATTTCTCCACGTCCCTCCACCTCATACAATCGAACCTCCCCTCTCCCCACGGGATCTTCCCATTTCCTTTTAAAACACGCGTTATAACCCCTTTTATTTAAAAAGCCCTCTCTGGACCCCTCCTGCCCGCCAACTACCGACCACCCTCAAACCTCCCCTTCACTCCAAACTCCGGAACGCTTGGTCTACTCTCGCCTGATCCGCTATCTCTCTGCTAACTCTCTTCTAGACCCTCTCAACCCGGGTTTTCCGCACCTACACCCCAGGGAAACTGCTCTTCAAAGTTTAAAATGATCTTTGTTGCTTTATTCATTCTCGTCTTTACTACTGTACCCCTACTTGTTGGTCTTCCTCTCTGAAACTCTCCCCCCCTCCAATCTGTCCTAATGCAGCAGCCAGGCTTTTCTTTCTTTTCCCGCCGCTATACTGATGCCTCAACCTGTGTCAGCTCTCATGGGTGCCCCATTTTAGTACAGAATACAACATAAACTCATCACTCTTACACATAAGGGTCTCCACAGTGCGCACCCCCCAAAATCTCCTCCTTACTCTGTCCCACCACCCTACCCCCCTCTCTCCGCTCTGCTACTGATCTAAGCACAACCTCACTCATCCGAACCTCCCATGCCCGTCCCAAAATTTTCACGTATTGCACCATTTTTCTGGAAATTGTTACCCCCCTGTATCAGCACACTCACAACCCTCACAGTTTTAAGTCGCTCTGAAAACTCATCTTCTTAACAAGCCTACAAAATTCCCTAATTTCCCAACCCCCCCCAAATTTTTGTCACAGAATTTTGCACTTCCCGCACTTGGCACCCACAGGCACTTATCGTATATAATTTAAGGTTTGGGGTGGGCAGGTTTTTCCACATTTTATGTATACTACCCCCTATTTTTTGTAACAGGCTGGTCCCTTGTAAACCAAGCACTTGTCAGCCTTTGTTTCACCCCAAAACCCCCAAAGATTTTTAAAACTCTTGCGAGCAGGGGCCCCCACACCCTTTTGTCTCTTTGTCAGTACTTTTTTTTTAAAAGTAATGTCTGGTTTGTCTGTGCTTATTCCCCCCTATATTGTAAAGTGCTGCGGAATAATTTTGGGGCTATATAAATAAAGATTATTATTATTATTTTTTTTCAGCACAAAAAATGTGCTGAAAAATCCCCCCCGCTTATACCGACCACTGTCGCGCTCGGGGGGGGCTGCATGGCCCGGCACCCACAGGAAACTTTAGTTATAGCGACCCCCTGGGGGGGGCATATACTGAAGGCCAAGTACAGCTGACAGCCTCCGGGGGCTGCGATGGGCCCGTGCGCGTCAGCGATCTCCCCCCCGTATGCACTCCTCCGGAGCGCACACAGTTGAAGAGATACCACGCGGGGCAGGGGGCAAGCGCTCCCGCTCCGCAGGGACTCCGGGGGCCGCAAACTCGCGGCCGGGCCGGGGTTTCCGGCACGGGCAGCGTTTGGGTCATCACGCTGCGTGTGCGGCCTGATGACATCACCCGCCTGTGCCGAGAAGCCCGGGAGGAGCGCGCGGGGGGCCCGGGACAGCGAGGAGGCGGAGCGGCGAGGGAGACAGATCATCGGGGAGCCAGGTAAGTGTGGGTTTATTTTGTTTTAAAACCTGCCTACAGCCTACATGTAGGACCTATACCTGCCTATAACCTGCCTACAGCCAAACTATAGGACCTATATCTGCCTATACCCTGCCTACAGCCTACCTATAGGTCCTATATCTGCCTATACCCTGCCTACAGCCTACCTATAGGACCTATACCTGCCTATCCCTGCCTACAGCCTCCCTATGGGACCTATACCTGCCTATACCCTGCCTATAGCCTACCTAGAGGACCTATACCTGCCTATAGCCTACCTAGAGGATCTATACCTGCCTATACCCTGCCTACAGCCTGCGTAGGGGGACCTATAACTGCCTATAGCCTGCCTAGGGGGCCTATACCTGCCTATAGCCTGCCTAGGGGGCCTATACCAGCCTATAGCCTGCCTAGGGGGACCTATACCTGCCTATAACAAACCATACCGCCTAGGGACCTATACCATGCCTATAACCTGCCTAGGGGGACCTATAACTGCCTATAACGACCTACACCTGCCTATAACCTGCCTAGGGGGACCTACACCTGCCTATAACGACCTATAACCTGCCTATGGGGGACATATAGCTGCCTATATCTAATGTTGATGTGGGATCCTCCAAAATGGGTATTTAATCACTTTTCTACATATATGTCATTAAAAAAAAAAGTGAAGCCTGTGAGATCTACAGCCTTCCTTACATGCCCTTATTTTCCTGACAGTTTACATTAGACATGACCAGGAGCTGATCTGGCTGCGCTTGCGTTGTTTGCACTTTTTATCTGATGGCAGGGAACATGAACGAGCTTTGAAGGGACTCGGGAGAAAAGATCCTATGTCTTTTGTATAGAGAATCCACTGGTTGTAATGTAATTATCTGAGTAAACATGCAGATGCTCCCTGGTTCCCTGCTCAGGCCTCCTTCCTCCCCTGCATCAGTTTGTGAACAAATGAAAGAACGCTGCCTGCTCGAAGCTTATCTTCTCTCCTGTGCACAATACCGTTATCCCCTGTGGATTAGCCAAACAATGTTTACTCAACTACAGAGACTGAATATCAGGGGCGTGCATGGGAGGTGGTGCAATGACATCACAGAGGAGGTACTTGTTTTTTTAAACACAGAAACACAACGCCCCTTTTTTCAAGCCTCAAGAAGGGAGTATCAGCTTGTTAGGTAAGGAAATTACTTCTTGGCAAAACCCCTTTAAGTTCATGCGGGGAAAACCACAAACCTAAATGTAAAGAACAATGGGCTAAAACACCTACATGCCGATGTGCATGAGTAATCAACAATTACTGGAGATGCTTAGATGCAGTCGTAGCTGTACACAGGGAGTCATACCAGAAACTTAAAGAAAAGGTTCACATACTTTTGCCACTCACAGACATGCAATCCTTTTCTTTCAAAAAATAAATGACCAAGTCTAAGGTAATGTTCACACGCCGTATTTGCAGGCTGGACTTCGAGGCATAATTGCACTGCAATACGACCAAAGTACGCCCTGCAAATACGGTAATTCATAGTTCTTAATGAGAACTATGATTAACTGCCGTTTTTCCCGGGAGTGACATGTCACTTCTTCCTGGCGTCTAAGGCTAGGTTCACACGGCTTAATTGTAGGACGTAATTACGCCGCGGGGGAGGGAGCGGGAGGCCGGCACCTCGCCGGCCCATAGACTTGTATTACCAGTGGCGCATATACGCCGCTGGTAATTCACATGTCACTCATCTCCCCCCGCGGCGGATTCGCCGAGCAGGGAGAGGAGACGTAATCCATAGTTCTCTATGAGAACTGTGGATTACCGTAATGACTGGGACGTTTTCAGCCCGTAATTTGCGCACTCCGGCACGTAATTACGGACTGAAATACGTCCAGTTTTAAGCCGTGTGAACATGGCCTAAGGGCTGACACCGAGCGTTTTAGAAGTACACGCTGGCAAGTGCGTACTTCTAAAGTAGCAGAGGTATAGCAGTGCGCACAGTACACGCCGCTATGCGCCCTAATATTTTTGACCCATTTGCTTGCTTTAGTTCTCTTTATCTACTTTTAGGATTTGTTTTAAAAACTGATGTAGTTTTTTTTTGTTTTTTTTTTAAAGTGTAGAAATGTAGAAAATTCGGAAGCATTCACAAACTTTCAAACATCACTGTAAATCCATCTTGTTGACTCAACATCAATTCTCTTCATCGTGTACAATTAATATCGGTTTATACCAATATCTGCTGAGAATGGGAAACTCTTTTTTTGGTTAAATATGTTCTTCTGGCTAAGCAACCCTTTTAAGACCACCAAGAACTTTACATACAAGTATCCATTCCTTTCATGCTTTAAAGCTGTAAAAAAGACAAGTTGTGTCACTTTAGGTAACGTGCATTATGCATTGTTTCTCATAAAGTCAACGCACAATATACTTAGTTTTTATGGTTCCCAGGAAATTTTTATCATTCGCTTATGTCGTTTTTCATATGTTTTGTGATTTGACAACCACGCAATGTCTGTTATTTACTGCACAGTAGATGCAAAATAAAAGCCTACAAAATATTTTGCACACCCGCTGGCTGTATGAAATGATTCCATGCAAAAATGAAAGATTGCGTAAATTTTTGTGCAGCATAAATAGCTGCCCAGAGAATTACTTCCTGGAACATATTTTGGTAATTATCATTTGATTACTAGAAATATAGAATCGTTTATTCTTTAGTAAATGTGAATAAAAAGTGGTTTAGTTCTCGTTTGCCCCCAAGCAGTCTGTTCATATACACCAAGGAAATGCTGGGGAATTGCTGATCTAAAGAGTGTTACTTCTCAGTGTGATAGTGTTTTAATCAGTTAACAGCAGCATAAAATAACAAGTGTCAAATTGTTCTGGAGACAAAGTGACAGAAGGATTCCAGAACATTTTTTTCTAGTAGCTAAATTCTTGTTCTTCTGCTAAAGGCAACGTATGCTATATGCTACCTGCCAGTGGTTGAATTTACTGTTCTGGGCAAGCTGGCACATAAACTATTTTGTGCTCAAAGTTTCGTGTGTTTATTGTGGATGGGAACAAAGGTTCTATAGATGTGTGATCCTTTGTGTCTCCATTTTAATGTATTAGTATATACCTCACATATATACATATAGTAGGCACATACCTATGTAATACAGCATGTAAAAGCTGTCTGTATATCTCGTCACTAATGTGTTAACAAAATGGCCGCCTGTAGTACTTTGTACAGATCGTCGTGTAATCCAAGATGGAACCTTTTCGGAAGTTACACCCTATGTCCAAACATTCCTAAGCTGTGAGGAAGGGTCTGTAGATAAGGACGTGCCAATAGACCCTCACAGCCAGGTCCATGTGATGCTTCTTATCTACTAATTTGCAAAAGTATAAAAAAAAAAAAAAAAAAAAAAAGCTGCCATTTTGTGAATAAAGCAGAAAGTGTTTTTACATCAGTAAGGCATGTTGTAATCTCTTTCTCGGTGCACCCTTTGTTATTTTTAAGCTAATTTGGACCCCCACAAGGACAGATAAGCCCCTTTGAGGCTACTTCCATTTCACGTTTAGGCTATGTTCATACGGCATAATTGCGGGGCGCCGGGTGTTTGGGAGTCACGCTGATCGGTGCGCACTCCCACGAAGCGGGGGGTCAGCATCCTGCCGGCCCCATAGACTGTCATTACTCGCGGCATGTATTCGGCACAAGTACTTGACATGTCACTTATCTCCCCGTGAGTAGAGTAGGATCGGATTGTACGAGCGGGGAGAGGAGGCATAATCCATAGTTCTCTATGAGTACTATGGATTACCGTAATTTCGGTGCATCTCGCTTGTATTAGAGCGCAAATACGACGCGAAATGCGCGCCGAAATGTGCCCGTGTGAACATAGTCTTATGTTGCTGGAGTATTTAGCAACTGAAGGGGTTGTAAGTCCTTAGGGAAGATGGCCTGCCTTTTCCCCCCCAGAAACAGCACTAATCTTACTCATTGGTTGTCCATGATTTTGCAGCTCAATGCTACTCAAGTAACCAGGGCCATATTATCCATTGGGCACACTAGGTAGTTTCTCAGAGACCCCACAAGCATAGGGGCCTCAGGTGGTTGATTGTATTTCTTGGAAGTCCAGGGCACGTGCCCATAATCCCTAGGTTGGTGCTGCTTATTTAACTGTGTAGGTGTTCTTAGGACATGCAAACGTTAAAAATCACAGGTGGAGCAAGGAGCCATCGGCTTGAACGTGGCTAGCGGAATGCCCTGGAGTGATGCCATGTATTTGGGCAAGGTATTGCTCTACCCTGGAGCCCATAATGTTGTAAAAAGGGAGTTCCCACTAAGTAATGTATATGCCCTGGACAGAAGGAGGTCTCTGCAGACACGGTGTAGACCTGTGAGTACTTTTTGAATATCCTATCAATATGCCATAAATGTCTGAGATGGAAACACCACTTTAATTTTAATTTCCTGAAATCTTAATGCTATTTTTACTACCTGTATTGAGTGCATTTAGAGTCCTTGGGCCACATGTATGAAAACTGTCTAGGTCTAAAACTCAATTTGTTGCCCATAGCAACCAATTACAGCGCCCTTCTCATTTTTCCAGCGCACTATATGAAAGGAAAGGGGCGCTCTGATTGGCTGCTATGGGCAACAAATTGAGTTTTAAACCTAAAGCTTTCATACATGTGGCCCCTGGTGCTTGCACTAATGTGACTCCTCCTAACTGGCTAAAACACCCAGTAAGAGGGGCTTCTGAATGTGATCCTTTAAGGTGTTTATTAAGAATGCCCCCATACTATAATTGCTAAACACTGTTGTGAAGGTAAAAGTGACAGTCACCCTGCAGTCTTTTGTCAGGTTAGGTTATGTGCCATCAATAAAAGCCAACAAATGAATTAGCATGCTGCATTGTTATACAGAAGTCCAATCCAGTACAACCCATTGCTACAGCAGCACTGCAAGCTGTTAAGCTTACGAGGGCAATTATTTAGTTTAGGAGACGTTAATGGTGATTGAAGAAAGCAGGTAGTGATGGATGGTAGAGACTTTTCTAGCCTATACAAAGCTTCAGAAGTGCTTTAACTGTTGTAGGTAGGATACAGCATTTGAGGGATTGAGCATGTTTGTTCTATAAAATTTCATACTGGTTCAGCTGTATGAAAATTACGATAACTAAATCATCTAATACCATTGTCTCCTAAAGAGAAGCTTCTCTCGTGAGCTCTTATTCCCACTCTCCTCAGATGTTGATTTATTCATTTAAAAAGCTGCCCTAAAGCGTGTACTGCTCACATTCCTCCACACAGCGGTTCCTTATTGATTACTGTGGAGAACTGCTGTTCAGCTGGTGCATCGTGGTGAATGCACTTGCATGAAAAGAGCTGTTCTTCGGTCCTACGGCTATAATCGGGCAGAATCATTGTGTAATGTTTATCTGGTCACTCATGTTGATTTACATGTGGGAGCAAGCAACTGTTACATTTCACAATGAAATTCCCTTCTATATAGTGTGGAGCGTCTGGCATAGGCGTTATGGCTCTATTATAAAAGAAAGCAATAATGCTGATGTAAACCGATCAAAACAGGGCTTAGATGTCCTGAGTTCAAGAGCCGCATTGTGTTCCATACTCCTTTTCTGATATTATGATGTACAGTCATATGAAAAAGTTTGGGCACCCCTATTCATCTAAATCATTTTTAGTTCTAAATATTTGGGTGTTTGCAACAGCCATTTCAATTTGATATATCTAATAACTAATATTGCACATTTTGTGTTAGTACAATAAACCTCATTTCAATCCGGAAATATTACTGTGTCCATCAGTTATTAGATATATCAAATTGAAATGGCTGTTGCAAACACCCAAATATTTAGAACTAAAAATGATTAAGATTAATAGGGGTGCCCAAACTTTTTCATATGACTGTATGTGTACATCAGGAAGGGGTTAATATGTGTGTGTGTGTGTGTGTGTATTGTAAGGCCGCAGCTGGGAAGGTCTACAAGGGAGTATATATCCCAGCCAGGTTCTGGACATATGTCTGGGGAGTCCAGGACGCATGCCACCAAGATAAGCAGCCTTGGTGGAGTGAAAGGCCGTTGATAAATAGATGTCGACAGTACAAACTGTCGACCTATGTTTAATCCGTTAGTACGGCTACCAGCCATTCCCGGGTTGGCCTTTACTTGGGAGTAAGCAAAGAGCAGGGTGGGTGCTTACTCTCCATGGCTCCACGCCAGGATTTCCTGGCTGCATAAAAGGTCAGCAGGTAGCTGACTGGGCGTCGGCTGTACCTCCAGTCTACCTTCTGGGCTGGAGGTGTTCACACTGGGGAAAGCCAGTGTAGGACCAACAAGGTGATAGTGAGGGAACTACACCATTGTTAGCAAGCGCTCAGACGAGCAAGTCTTTTTGTTTGTGTTGTTGCTGGGCATGTTTGCCATCGGTTTTTGTTCTGCTGTTTAAATAAACCCACGGAGCCAAGCAGCCGTTTGTACCTGACTTCTGCCTCTGTCTCATGCCTGAAAGACTCATGTGGTGATCCCAAAGCTGTGCAAGCTCACACATGGTGGAGGATGCTATGGGCATTTTAAAGAGACGCTTCTCTTAAAGAGACAGGCAGCGAAAAGTGGTTCCAATATATGTCGTGGGTTAAAGCGGCAACAGTGCAACCAGCGGAGACACCCAAAATGGATGAGCTGGTGAAGCAGTTAATACAGGCAAACACCAACCTCCAGCTAATGGCGGCAAGCCAACAGAAGGCCCACCAGGAGACCGTGCGGGCTCAAGCAGAGACCAACCGCCTGTTGATTGAGACACACCAGGCAGCCCTTAAAGAACAACAACAGGTAAACCTGGCTCTACAGCAGCAGCTCCAGGTCCTGACTACAAGACCAGAGGGGGCAGCAGGTGGGCCCTCCACGCCCCGTCAAGTGGTGCTGCAAGTTCTACGTAAAATGACCCCAGATGATGACGTGGAGGCGTATCTCGGCACCTTCGAGAGGATCGCTGAGACAGAGCAGCTACCCGTGGACCAGTGGGCTGACGTCCTGGCCCCCTTTCTTACTGGCGAGCCACAAAAGGCCTACTTCGACCTGAGAGCTGAAGACGCCAAGGACTACACGCGGCTAAAAGGGGAGATCCTAGCCCGACTGGGGGTTACTCTGGCGGTCCGGGCCCAGAGAGTTCACGCCTGGGAGTTCGATCCAGCAAAGCCAGCTCGGTCACAGATGTATGACCTCTCCCACCTCACCAGCAAGTGGCTGCAGCCCGAACGTCTTACAGCTGTCCAGGTGACGGAGCGGGTCGTCTGTGACCGCTTCGTGCGCGCCCTACCCGTGGGGATCCAGCGGTGTGTGGGGTACACGGACCCCAAAAGCCTGGACGAACTTGTCTCCATTGTGGAGCGTTATAGTGCCACCGAGGAGTTCCTCCAAGGACTGCATCCACCGGAGTCAGCATGGGGTAAGACTGTCCCTGTCCCAAAGGGGAACCTAAGGGTCCTGAGGGGAGGGGATCCCGGCTGGGTGAGAAGGGGGGAAGGTTGCCAACCCCAAAGAGACCGCTCTTGCCCAGAGCCCGGGGCCCCATCATCTGCTGGCGATGCAATGGACTCGGACACATCGCCGCACAGTGTCCTACTTTGGGGGAACCCATGGACTATGGTATAAGGCGTACGTCATTGTATGCAAGGCCTTCTTACACCACGCACATTGAGACTGGGGGAAATCGGCGGGTATGCACCATTAAAATCAATGGACACACCGTACAAGCCCTCATGGACTCCGGAAGTTTGGTAACCCTGGTGCAGGCCAGGCTGGTGGGCGCAGACCAACTCCGGCCACGCCGTATAGGGGTGATCTGTGTACACGGGGACACCCAGGACTACCCAACCGCGGTACTGACCCTAAAGACCCCCTGCGGGCCCGCCATACATGAGGTGGCTGTCGTTGCGAGCTTACCCCCAAAGTATAATCATAGGCTGTGATTTCCCCTTGTTCTGGGATTTGTGGGGAAATAAAAAGTGTGCCCCATATCCTGTGGTAAAGGGTAATGTGTCTGTCCCGGGACCAGAGGAGCCCGATGGGTTTCCCTTGTCTGCCCTGGCTGGGGACCCCGAGGAAAGTCCCTCTGAGCTAGAGTTTGCCTCCTTGCCAGTATCCAGGGGGAACTTTGGCACGGAGCAGCTGAGGGACACAAACTTGGAGCATGCCTGGAACAGTGTGAAGGTAATAGATGGGAAGCCCCAGGAACCAGGCGAGAGTTTGGTTTACCCTCATTTTGTGGTCAACAACAATATGCTGTACCGGGTAAAAAAAGACCCCAACCGAAGTGGTAGAGCAGTTGGTGGTGCCCCGGTCACATGTCCGCCAGGTTTTGGAGCTAGCCCACTCCCATGTGTTGGGGGGACACTTAGGGGTGGAGAAGACCCGGGAGAGAGTGGAGCGTAATTTTTACTGGCCAGGAATTTACAGGGCAATTGAGGAATACTGCCAGTCCTGCCCAGAGTGTCAAATTAACGCCCCTAGGCCCCATTTTCGGAGTCCCCTAATTCCTCTGCCAATAATAGAGGTCCCCTTTGAGAGGATCGGCATGGACCTGGTAGGACCGCTCCCTAAGTCAGCCCGAGACATCAGCACATCTTTTGTGGTCCTCGACTACGCCACTCGCCCATCCCGAGGCCATTCCCCTTAGGAACACCTCCTCCAAAGGAATAGCTAAGGAACTGTTCCAAATGTTCACCCGCACGGGTATCCCGAAGGAGATACTAACAGACCAGGGCACCCCCTTCATGTCTAAGGTGACCCAAAGGAAAATCTGCCGTCTACTTAACATTACACATCTCCGTACCTCAGTATATCATCCCCAGACCGATGGTCTGGTGGAAAGATTTAATAAAACCCTAAAAGCGATGCTCAAGAAGGTGGTAGATAAGGATGGGAGAGATTGGGACCGTCTCTTACCCTACCTCATGTTCTCGGTAAGGGAAGTCCCGCAGGCCCCCACAGGATTTTCACCCTTCGAGCTCTTGTATGGTAGACATCCCCGGGGGCTCCTGGACATAGCCAAGGAGACCTGGGAGCAGGAGAATACCCCTCATAGGAGTGTCATTGAGCACATCGCTGAAATGCAGGACAGGATTGCGGCCGTTCTACCCATAGTACGTGAGAACCTGCAGCAGGCGCAAGAAACCCAGGCCAGAGTATACAACAGGTCGGCAAGGGTCAGAGTGTTCCAGCCAGGCGACCGGGTACTAGTACTTGTACCCACGGTCGAAAGCAAATTTCTGGCGAAGTGGCAGGGCCCCTATGAGATTACAGAGCGGGTCAGTGAGGTAAATTATAAGGTCTTCCAGCCCGGTAAAAGGAAACCGTATCAAATTTACCATGTCAACTTAATTAAGCCCTGGAAGGACCGTCAAAGTCTGGTGGCGGTCAGAGAGCATAGGGGTGCCCCAAAGGGAGAGTTACCACCGGTCCGTATCTCTGAGTCATTGTCCGAAGCACAGCGGCAGGAAACTAGGGAGTTCCTACAAAGGAATCAGCAGGTTTTTTTCGGAACTGGCAGGTAGGACTGAAGTCATTTCACATGACATCGTCACAGAACCTGGCCAGAAGGTACGTTTGAGGCCGTATAGGGTGCCTGAGGCCCAGAGGCAAGCGATTGCTGAGGAAGTTGAAAAGATGCTAAAGCTTGGGGTCATAGAAAGGTCCCAAAGTGGGTGGTCGAGCCCTATAGTGCTCATACCGAAACCTGATGGGAGCTTGCGATTCTGCAATGATTTTCGCAAGCTCAATGAGCTATCAAAATTTGATGCCTACCCGATGCCACGGGTGGATGAGTTGGTCGAGCGGCTAGGACCTGCAAGGTACATTACTACATTAGACCTGACCAAGGGCTATTGGCAGGTGCCCCTCACAAAGGAAGCTAGGGAGAAAACTGCTTTTTCCACCCCAGATGGACACTTTCATTATGTTGTCCTTCCCTTTGGCCTACATGGGGCTCCGGCCACATTCCAGAGGATGATGGACGTCATCCTACAGCCTCATAGAAAATATGCGGCGGCATATTTGGATGATGTGGTGGTATTTAGTACGGACTGGGAATCCCACCTACCCAGAGTACAGGCCGTCTTAGATGCCATAAGGGCAGCAGGGTTAACTGCCAACCCTAATAAGTGTGCCATAGGGCTAGAGGAGGCTCGCTATCTAGGCTATGACATCGGGAGGGGGGTCATCAAGCCCCAGATGGACAAACTTGAAGCAATTAGGAATTGGCCCCAACCGGTTTCCAAAAAGCAGGTCAGGGCTTTTCTTGGTATCGCAGGGTACTATAGGAGATTTGTGCCCAACTTTGCCTCCATAGCAGCCCCTCTTACAGATCTAACAAAAGGGTCCAAGTCCACTATGGTCAAGTGGAACCCGGAGGCCGAACTAGCTTTTAAAAATCTGAAAGAGGTACTCTGCAAGAGACCAGTGCTCGTTGCGCCAAACTTCCAAAAGGAATTTTTGGTCCAGGCAGACGCCTCTGAGGTGGGATTAGGGGCTGTCCTGTCACAGCTGGTTGAGGGAGAAGAACACCCGGTAGTGTACCTCAGCCGGAAACTGTCGGCGGCCGAGAAAAATTACGCCATAGTAGAGAGAGAATGCCTGGCCATTAAGTGGGCTATTGAGGCACTGCGCTACTACCTGATAGGTAGACCCTTTAAAGTAATCACGGACCATTCACCTCTAAAGTGGATGGCACAAAACAAAGGAAAAAAATGCAAGGGTCACCCGGTGGTTCCTGGCTCTACAGGACTTTAAACCGTTCTGTGTCTCGGAGATGAACGTGCTTTGGTCTGACATGTGCATATCAACCCAAGAACAAAAGCAAAAGACCATGTGAAAATGCTGGCGAAGCTGGTAAAATTGTGTCATTATCCACAGTGAAACGAGTAGTGTAGCAACATGGGCTGAAAGGCCACTCTGCCAAGAAGAAGCCATTACTACAAAAGAAACATATAAAAGCCTAATAAATGTTTGCAAATGCACACAGGAACAAAGACCTACATTTTTGGAGACAAGTCCTGTGGTCTGACGAAACTAAAATTGAACTGTTTGGCCATAATGGCCATCATTAAGTTTGGAGGCAAAAGGGAGAAGCTTAGAAGCCTAAGAAGACCTTCCCAACTGTGAAACATGGGGTTGGCAGCATCATGTTGTGGGGGTGTTTTGCTGGAGGAGGGACTTGTGCACTTAACAAAATAGATGGTATCATGAGGAAAGAAAATTGGTGGCAATACTGAAGCAGCATTTCAAGACATCAGCCAGGAAGTTAAAGCTTGGGAGGAAATGGGTCTTCCAAATGGACAATGACCCAAAGCATACTATCAGACTGGTTACAAAGTGACTTAGGGATAACCAAGTCAGTGTTTTGGAGTGGACATCACAAAGCCCTGATCTCAATACTATTGAAAATTTATGGGCAAAGCTGAAAAGGCAAGGCGACCTTCAAACATGGCTCAGTTACACCAGTTCTGTCAGGAGGAACGGGCCAAAATTCCTACCAACTATTGTGAGAAGCTTGTGGACGGATATCCAAAACATTTGACCCAAACCATGCAATTTAAGGGCAATGCTACCAAATTCTAATGAAATGTATGTAAACTTTTGACTTTGCAGAAAGTAAGAAAAATGCCTTACAACATTCTCTCTCCTCATTCTGGCATTTGGCAAATATAAACAATTTTGGTAATTCTAATTGACCTAAAAAGACAGGACATCAACATATGGACTGTCCCAAATTGTTTAAAGGCATAGTAATCCTGATGTATGTAAACTTTGACTTTGCCAAATGCCAGAATAATAAGAGATGAATTTTTTTAGGCACTTTTATTACTTTCTGTAAATATAAATCATTTTGGTAATCCTAATTGACCTAAAGCGGGTAGGGTTTATTCTGATTTCATGTCAGATAGTGAGATAAACATGCATATGTGTTTTTTTTTAGAGTTTATGTAAACCTCTGGTTTCAACTGTATATGTGTGTGTATATATTATATATATGCATGTTTGTATATATGTGTGTGTCTGTGAGTGTATATTATATGTATATGTGTATATACATATATACGTGTGTGTGTGTGTGTGTATATATATATATATATATATATATATACACACACACATATATGTACAGTTCGTATAACAGTGTACATGTTTTGTGACCTCAAAATAAATCAACAGACAGCCATCATAGCATTAAACTTTCTAAGGGTTCTTCTTGGTACCATATAGGGCAGTGTTTCTCAACTCCAGTCCTCAGGACCCACCAACAGGTCATGTTTTCAGGATCTCCCACAGAACGCACTGACAATAATGATATCACCTGTGCAGAACGCACTGACAATAATGATATCACCTGGGCAATACTGAGGAGATCCTGAAAACGTGACCTGTTGGTGGGCCTTGAGGACTGGAGTTGAGAAACACTGATTTAGGGGTTCTTTGGTTTTGCTTTTTTTCAGTGCTCATTGTGTGGAACACATTACATATTAATCTTCTAGTAAGGTTTGTTACAGATGTGGTGATACCAACTACTTTTTTTATTAAATACTGGTGTTTCCTGTGAAATAACAATTCTGGAGCATCTTCTATCATAACTCTATTTTCCTTTAAACAGTATTTTATTGACATATCCATTTAAAGGGGTTGTATCATTTCATTAAATGGCCTTAAGAATAAGGCGACAGTGAAAACAAGCAACTTTGCAATTGGATGTCATTAGCAAAGCTGTCTTGTTTTCACCGTGTCCCTTATCTTCTGTTTCTGTAAACACAGTTCCCCAGTGCTGGTCAGATTGTCGGATTCCTCCTCCTTTCATGTCATTGGCTGACGGCTCTACTAATTTACATTCTGCCTCTCTCACTCAGAATAAGGGACCAGGAGCATTTCACTCTGCACAGCCAGAAGAAACACAGAGGCACTGCACCTGCTTCTACAATCAGAAAACAGCAGAATTGGGTGTCGGTCCCTCATGTGTGTAAAAATAGAATGGAGATCTGTGCTGCTCTGGAGGAGTTTATAGAAGACTGGATTCAACTGTAACAAACCTCCAGCTGTGAGAGGAGAAGAGAGAGTTCATGCACTCTAGACTGAATGCAAGCCTGTGGTATGTAAACATACAGCTCTTACAAAATAAGACTGCATAGAGAGAGACACAGTGATATGTGGACTCAGACAGAAAGATAGGGGGGCTAGAGTGAGCATGAACAGTGAAGGGGAGGATGATGTCATCCCCCTTCAGTTAACCCCTTCCTCACGGACGGTCCTAATAATATGGCTCTAAATTTTTTTACTCCTGGCCTTCTGAAAGCCATAACTTTTTTTATTTTTCCACCTACATAGACACATGAGGGCTTTTATTTTGCAGGACAAGATGTACTTTCTAATGATGTTATTCATATTACTATAGAATATACTGGGGAACGGCAAAAAAATTCTAAGTGGGGCAAAATGTGAAAAAAAAACTTACTTGCGCCATGTTTGCGGGAGTTTTCTTTTAATGGTGTTTATTCTTCCGTAAAAATTGTGTTCTCGGTATTCTACAGGTTGATATACATCCGGCAATACCAAACATGTAGGCTTTCCGTTATGTTTTGGTACTGTAAAAAAATTCCAAACATTTTCTATTTTTGAAATATGCGCCGCGGCACCATTTTGTGCGACCAATAACTTTTTTGTACTAACACCAACAGATGTCAGTGAGGGTGCATTTTTTGCAGGCTGATAATTTACTTTTTATCGCTAGCAGTTTGGAATGCATGCGACTATTTTGATCACTTTTATTCCAATTTTTATGCATCATAAAATGACCAAAAAACGCAATTTTGGCGTTTGGAATTTTTTTTCTTCTACGGTGTTCAGCGTATGGGATAAATGATGTTATATTTTTATAGATCGGACTTTTTCAGACGCAGCGATACCAAAGATGTGTAACTTTATTCTTTTATTGTTTTTTTTTGTAAAATGGGGAAAGGGGTGATTTGAACTTTTAATACTTTTTTTTTGTACTTTAAAGCTATTTTTTTTTTTAACCTTAACATTGAGTCCCCCTATGGTGCTTCACCACTAGGGGGTGCAATCCTTAATACAGCCTAATGCATTGCATAGACAATGCATTAGGCTGTACTAAGATGGCGGTTTCCCCACTTCCTGCCTATGGCCGGAAGTGGGGAAATTCAAAACATGGCAGCGATGAAAGCCTTCACAAGGCTCTGCGCTGCCATGTTAGCCGATTGGGACTCGGCGATCTCACCGCTGATGTCCCGATCGGACTGAAGAATGGTGCGCGGCATCTAAGGGGTTAAACAGCGCAGGCGGGCGACAAGGCCCCCTTGGGCTGAAACCGCCGGGTGTTAGCTGGAATTAGCCGCTAACACCCGGCAGCTGTTAAGAAACACCCAGCTGGGAGGGGAAGAAACGCCCCTGGATTTGTAGATGTGAGAAGCTGAGAGCACAGTGAAACACATGAACTGATGAAGCGATACATCCCCTTTAACAATATAGACATCCATCAGATACAATCATAACATGTCATTCCATTTTAACATATAACTTATTGCATATGTTGACAGCAAATAACGGCAGATCTTCTGAAGAACTTAACAAGAATCAAACATTTTTTTAAATAAAAAAATAACACAATTGTAAGCCAAAACATTTCAAATAAATTACAATTGACATCATATTATTCAATTGCCATCACACCCCTACTTCTATAAATCCATAACTCTGTGTTGTGCTGTCTTTCTGTTATTCCTTCTAGAAATATATTACTGAATTAGATGTGTTATTATTACAATTGTGTCCCTGCACACACTGATTGTCAGCACAGATTGGACAGTATCAGCGTGTACAGGGAATCATCTCCAACTGGTAACACCCAGCCGACCATGTGTTAATGAATTTCTATGAGGAATAACAAAAGAACCACACAACATAGACATCTAAGAAAAAAGTTGTTACCTAGTGGTGAATACAAGTATTTACTAAAACAGAAATGTACAAAAGGACCCAGGTCCTCTTTACTCAGAGCATGACACAGAAAAAAAATTATTTTTAAAGGAGTGCTAGATGCTTTCTGTCATCATGGTGTTGGAGATGTAATGGTATGAGGCTTTCTTGGTGCTAGTAAGGTGGAAAGTGTCCACATTGCCTGGAATAATGAACCAGACGTTCCACCACTCTGTTTTACAATGTTACTCACTATGGGCCATGCTTAAGAGAGTTGTCTCACCATGCTGTTTTACAGAGTCACAGGCAGCATCAGACTCACATAGTCTGTTCAGACTGTGGGTCGTTCTATAGCAGTTATTGGCATATCAGCTCTGCTATTCCTAGCTGATTCAATTAGAGTGTTAGGAGTGTTGGAGGTTTGTAAATAGCAGTGTACAAGACTACAGAGCCCTAAGACTTAAAACCTGTCATTACCTTAGGTAAAAAAAGCTTCCATGCTAAAGATGAGACTTAGCAGAGAGTGACTCACCATAGTCACCATAACTGACTGACAGCAATTTAGAGCAATGAGTGATAAGGGAGAGCAGGGAGAGGTGGTCGGTAACCTAGAGAAACTTGTGTACACTAGCAGTAGATAAAATCTTCTTCATCTCCTACACAAAGCAAAATCAGCAAAGCAATGTATCTGGTAATAGTCTTCCTTTTTACTTTCCCTACATGTTAAACGTTGATCATTTAAGCACATTTTATCATCCAGAAGGACAATTATTTGGTTTAGGCTGAATCAAAACTCTGTGTTTGAAAAATGCACCAAATAATAAGTGGCAGAAATCGGATGGACAACCTCGAATTTATGATGCTCATTTCTCCTTTTTCTGCATGCAGCTTTCACCACATTTTAGAATGCGGATTACAATACAGATTAGCCCTATCTACTAGCCTTAGTCCTGGCTCTTATGGCACCTTACACTCTGAGAATGCATGGGAAAGGATAGATGGTGTAAATAAGTGCTAGTACCATATTTCTTTCCTGCAACACAGATTTAGAACCTGCATCCATAAAATATATGATGAGTGGGTCCGTCCTTATTGGGACGAATATCCCACAATATTGTTCAGGTTGCATCCCATGTAGGGTTATATATAGGGATAGTTTTTCACTTGTTCAGAAATTGTATGGTAAGAGTTTACTTCACTCCTTTTTAATATTTCTAGTAAAAGTTAAGTTTTATAGTCTTGTCCAGTGAAGTATTTAATATTTGACTATAATTTTCTCTTTTGGGTGAGTTTATTTTCCCTTGAATTTTGAAAACAGGGAACATACCCTGGATCTGCAGGTAGAAATTGCTTATTTAACTGTTTGCACTTCCCTTATTGCTGTTAAGCAGCCCTGAAATCAGCACATATTAATAAATAATCACAAAGCTGGAGATCTGTCTTTTAGGGATTGACCAACACAGTCACAAGATTTAAACACTACTGACCTCTTAAATTAAGAGTGTCCCTGTCATGGAAGAAGGACAGCTATTGTGGGTTGAAACCATATTTATGACAGAAATGACCTCTATCACTGTATATAGGACTGGAACTCTGGGGACCTTTAAGGGCTTGTCCCCACAGCAAGGATTTTTGGACGGTTTTACAGATGGTTTTCGATTTTGAAAACCGTTTGTCAACCCATAGAATGGACCTCTATGGAAAATCCGTGCAGTGTCCCCACTGCACGGGTTTTCCGCTGGACGGTTCTTTAGACCACCGGCGGTCCGAAAAAGATTGAACATGTTCATTCTTCCACCCGGTTTTTGTGCGGAATATGAACATCTCCATGCCAGGAGGTGGAGGGCTTTTTTCCACAACAGCGGAGAACAGCCGTATGGATGGCCGCAAAACAGAGCAGATACTGGTCGAATAATCCATGCCATGGGGACAAGCCCTTAACAATAAATTGATAAAAGAAGAAGCAACAATCCTTTCAAAAACACATTTCATAGTGATCCCACTCTTGTTTTTTGCGTGCTTCCAGCATTTGTTTGGCAGCTTGTCTCGTTTCATGCAGTCAGTCATCATCATAAGGGACTAGACTGAGATCGTGAAGGACGTGAGACAAGCGTCTGGTCTAGTGTACATATTAATTGGAAGCTAACAACATGATTTAAGGAGGAAAGAAGCTGAAGCAGCGCTAGGATTTGGCTTATTACTCCCCAGTGAATTTCTCAAAAATAGAGATGATATTTTTCTCACCTTGCAGTTAAAATCGGAGTCTAGGCCATATCTCACAGGAATATTGCTGGCTGTCATCATTGGAACCGAAACAGATGTCTGCTCATCTGTGTAGAAATCACGCTGGACGGTTTCACGGGGGTTAAATTTGTGAATCCATTGACCTGTTATAAATTTCAATATGTTACAACTGTTCTCCCACATTCAGAGTACAACAGTAAGGGAAATCTTTACATAGTGGCAAGAAACTAAGGGCCACATGTATGAAAACTGTCTAGGTCTAAAACTCTCTTTGTTACCCATAGCAAGTAATCGGAGCGCCCCTTTCATTTTTCCAGAGCACTATATGAAATTAAAGGGGCACTTTGATTGGTTGCTATGGACAACAAAGTGAATTTTAGACCTAGACAGTTTTCATACATGTGGTCCAAAGATAGGATTTGCATCAATAAATCTCCAAATGTGAATGTCCCCATGTTTTTGACAGTCCATGTTCCGGATGTCACACTGAAGCACACATTTAGAACCATAGATCATAGTATAGAACTTCAAGAGGGGCTCAGCTGTAGCATCTGGAATATGAACTGAACAGGTACAGTATATCTGTCTGGTCTTACTTCTGGGTCTGAAGCCAGCTTGTAGCTTGCTTCAAGTTGACCTCAGAGAAAGGGGAGATGGCTGCACTTGTACAGTTCTGCCCGTTCATTTCTATGGGAGTTTCAGATATACCCAAACAAACTCACTCAGCTGCATTCAGAACCTCTATAGCAATGAAGGGGTGAATCGTGCAAGTTCAGCCATATCCATGCTCTCTGAGGCTAACTCGAAATGAGCTATGAGCTGGACTCAAACCTGATGGAAAAACTGCATGGATAATAGTTTGTTTGCTTCTCTAGCTGCATGAATTCTATCACATACATACTACTTGGCCACAGTGCAGCACTGTCTCTTCTCCCTTATAGCCACTGCCCTAATGAGTCTTGTGTCAGAGACAGCAGGTCACTATATTTACTATTATGCCATAGGCAAACTTAAACTCTATCAGTTCTCTATCTATAAAACACTAAAATGTAACTTTTATTATGTATAACTCTTAACCTCTATACACACTATTTAAAAACCTGATTTCTAACCTCACGATTTAACCCTTTCTACTTCTGAAGGAAGGAACAGCTCCTTTTCCACTATCAAGCCTGGTGGAACCCCACCTACCAACAGGAAAGCCTTATATATACAACAAATTATTGACTCCAGTGAGGGATCCCAAGCCTCCTACTTGGGCAATCGTCCCTAATCTAATGGACACAGGACAAATAAGGCTCCCTTTTGACACCCTCTGCAGCGGGTGGCACTTGTAGACAGAGGTGAGAAATCACAATTTAAAACATCATGCCTGACCTCCCCGACATGTTTCACCAGCTAACCTGGCTTCATCAGGGGTTAGAGGTCCGGTCTGGAGACTAGATACAGCAGGTAGCGCAAATACTGACTATTCATGTTTGGTCAATTTCAATGAAGATGTATTTTAAACATACTGGCTTCATTGCCACTTGCTCGATTTAACTATAGTAGTTTAACACCTCCGTCTGTTTTTTTTCATTTTTTTACCACATACCCTTCCTTCTCTTTTTCAAGATAATTTTCGAACCCTTGGCTGATCTGACTACCCTTCTGAATTGATCAAATGATGCCCACCTCTATCAACTATTATTTCATTTATTTTTTTTGGGGCATATTGGTCTGTGTTTAATGCCTGTGTATGTCCTAACTTTTGCTGACTTTGAATTACTGACAATGGTTCTATTCTTGCTGTATACCCTTTTTAGTAACTTATAGCAACTATATATCCTATTGTTAGATTTCTCTTTGCTCAGTTTACAACATTTTATTTAAAGGGGTTATCTCACTACAAAGAATAGCTTTCAAAATGTAGGGAACAATAAATGAAGATGTTTTCCAAATATATTGCGTTCATCTTTTTTTGTTAAGGAGCTACAAGTGATTTTATCACCTTCTGTGCTCCCTCTGGTTCCCCAAGTGACCGACCTGTGTACTCCTTCTCCCCTGCTGTTTGTTCTGCCTGATAGCAGGGAGTGACGTCATTACACAGGTCGTGGCCAGCAGTGTGAAAGCTTGTGTGTTATCTGATCTTTCAGACAAAAGACTAATTACTCTACTGTTTACATTAGCTCAGAAGCTTCTCTGGACCTCATAGAAAGTAATTTATTTAATCTATACTGATAAACAGAGAAGTCTGAATACATGGAGCTCATATGTTAATTACAGTCAGCTTGACCAGGAAGTGACAGAGCAAAGCAGCATTATTTCATTCATGCATCCTATGAAACTTTGAGATGAGACAACCCCTTTAAGGGTCCAATCATTAACATTCTGCCTGCTTACATGTGGCACTAGAGGGAGCTCCAATTAAAATCACTCTGTAAATACATATACATACAGTCCTCTCTAATGGCAGAAATGTTCTGCATGGGAAATTTTAACTCTACAATCCCTTCCCCATTTACGTTCCTGGTGAAACTAAAATTTTGTCCAGAACTGTCCCATTAATTCTCAAATATTTTTGAACAGAATATTGTTTCACAAACCAGATACAAATGGATAACCAGATGCAGTCTAATGGTTATGTGATGGAAATCTTTTCTCGTGTGCACCTGATGTACACATTGACAATGCTGTTTTGCTTTCATAATTTTGTACTTGGTCATGGCTTTTCTTTGTATTTACCTTTAAAATATGCAGCTCCAAGCAGGAGGACACTAATGCCTGAAGGCACTTCTTTGAAGAACTTCACTACTTTGCCGTCGGTTCTCTTCTGTACAAAATCGTTGGCTTCTGACAGATCAAGACGAGTATTTCCTGACAAAACTCTGGGTTTATTCCCATAGAACTTCTCCAACTGGTTCACAAAATCCATACGCAGCCTCAGCTCTGAAAACCAGAATATAGTTGATATACACCTATACATAGGTACCACACAGCAGAATATTAAGTGACCTCCATTTCCCGAAACTAGAAGTGAAAGCTTAAATATTGGGACACCGATGCCGTATAGAGGTACACAAAGTCCTTGGTGTTCTATACTATGAACTTAAATTATAGAAAAGGCATCACCCTACAGACTTCATTTGAAAAAGGTCATGTGTTTAGAGGACATTTCTGCTCAAAATACAGTGTCTCATATTAATAACTTTTTTTTTTTGCTATGAAGTCTATGTGGTGTGGTTTTTCTATGTATTGACTTTGTAGGTAGGATTGATGCAAACCTGCTTGTAAAGTTCCATACAGCCTCTGGTATAGGTGGAGTGTGCTGCAGTATATTTATGTGTGGTTGAGCACTCATAAGTACTCTACACACCACAAAAAAATAGCTATACCTCTGTCCTATGGTGTCCAAAGGAGCATATATTGTTGTGCACAATCTGAAATATGCAGAAGTACAGTAAGGCCCCCATAGACTAGTGCGCTTGAGCCCTTAGTGATATGCTACAAATAAATAGAATAATAAAGAACAATATTGAATATGTGCTAAATCATCAGCAAAATTTCAGATAGGTTTGTGTCTAAGAACACTGGGCAACAAGAGATGCATGTAGTATATGGAGGAAGTAGTAATTAGCTGCAATTGCTGAAATAAGAATAGACTCACATGACAGACAATGTAAATAAGCTTCCCTACAGAAGGAAGAAACTCTCTAGTTCAACCTATTGGAGTTCACTTTCCTGTAAGCCTACTCCGACCCATTAAAGAGTCTTGAAACACGACTAGAGATATTAGCCTTGCAGAGTCTCTTCCAAAGGAAGCATTTCCCATCTGCAGACACCTGTTTCAGGGTTCTTGCCCCTTGTCACATCAGACCAGGGTTCTGACTGCTGGCTGGGAGAGTGGTTGCTCTAGAGGGGGGAAGTTTCTAACTGTGGTGAGTGCCATGGTAGTATAGGGAGTATGGTCGACCATGCGATACTAGCTGAGAAAATATGTAAGAAAAAAAAAAAAGGAGTGGTGACCATGGGGGGCCTCAATTCACTAGCTGTGGGATTCCATTGATGTAACAGCACTTTGCATGCCATCTCTTTCTAGGCAGTATGCAGGTTTTTAACAATTCTAGGTGGATGTCTGGGCCATCTTCACACTGCACATACAAATATACTTAATATCAATGTGTTAACTGTCAATGTGTGCTTGTCACAGGGTCTGACACGGGAGAGGCCATGTTATTGACTTTGTGCACTTTTTCTGTGGCATGCTGCATTTTCTATGCATCTGGGTGATAGCAAGTACTTGGGCTTTAAAAAGTACATGGATTGATGGTTCTTACGTTTGGTTTTAATCCCTAGTCATGTTTCAAGGCTCTTTAACTTGTCACATTTGACTTACATAAACAACCTCCAGTAGGTGGCATTAGAGAGTTATATTACTTCTGGAGGACAGCTTATTTACATATCCTTTTTCCCAGTGAGTGCTGATAAGGGTCAGTGTTCCTAAAAAGTTGGAGCATGCACAATTTTCTGCCCGGCTTTCGGACATAAAGCATGCAAATTCAATGATTATGGGGGATGGGCATATCCGCAAACCGTGGACAGAACCATCGCCCAAAACCTTTGAAAGACGATAGAATACCGGACGGATTCTTAAACAGAATCCGACCGGCATTTTACATATGCTGTGTGGACGTACCCTTAGGCTCCCTATGCCAACTTGACACTCCCCACAAGCAGGGCTGTCTTTTCCATCGTACAGGTACGCGGCTGCCCGGGGGTCCCATGAACACAGAGGGCCCACCTGGACACACTTCTGCCCTGCCCAGTGAGTCATGCGCCGGCGGCCCGCAGTGAAAGCTGGCACATAGTAGCAGGAGTGGGGACTGTCAGCTCTGGGTGGTATGTCCCGGCGTAGGTAGTGTGATGGCGTCATGCTACTTACGATGGTTACTAACAACAGCAGCTGGTTCCTCGGAGGGGGAACTGGGAGAGTTGAGAACCATTTTTTTTATTTTTTCTTATCAGTCAGAGGGGCCCATATATACATACAGGGGGCTGTATACCTACCTACAGGGGGCTATATACCTACAAGGAGCTGTATAGCTGTCTACAGCGGGCTGTATACCTACCTACAGGGGGCTGTATGTGGGATAGTGGGCCAGCCTCACTGTGTTTTCTAAGTAAAATCACATGCATGACAGTTGTGAAATGTTTCTTTGTATTCTACTGTTTGGCCACAAGATGCCGCTATGTTCAGTTTCCAGTATATGCAAATGACGGACATGGCATAAAACTGGCACCTGGTAGCAGCCATTTTGAGAAGCTTCTGAGACTCAGAGGAGGACAGACAGAGACAGAAACTAAGCTATAAAGAACACAGGATTCACAGTTGTTCCAGAGACAGAGGAGAGCCTGACTGTCTATACAGACTCCATCACAGAGAGAGAGAGAACTCCTGGACAAGGAGGACAAGCTGCCAAGATAGAGAGGACTGTCTGCAGCCGATCATCCACTTCACCCACAAGGATCTGCACCGGAGGACAGGGATTGCCGGCCATCCTTAAGGTACCTCAGTGGATGCGTGCACGCCAACGAGCTCAGGACTGTGAGAAGGCCTGATATTAGTTTAGTTAGTTTAGGCTCAGTTACAGGCCAAAGGAGGGTTTCCCCCATATATCCTCCTGTTCAGGACTTGGAGAGTTCGCTAACGCACCATTAGCTACTTGAACCGGTTCATCTGGAGGGAAAGTTGTGTCACATGTGTGTTTGGGAGGGAAGTGGGTAAATCATTAAAGCTGTGTAAGCTGCTGTGCTGCACCACGAGCCCCTGCAACCGCCACCACACACAATTGTTCGCGTTGGTGATTACGGTGTTAAGAAGGTAAGGGGTTATCGGCCTTTCCGAACCCCACGGTTAGGTAAAGTTACCGGGCATCCAGAGAGTACACTTCTGGCGGCGCGCTGTGCAGCACAGGGGCCCAGGATACGTATTTGTAAATTTGTGTTTAGGGGATCTGTTCACCATCTTGTTCCAGAAAATTCAGTAAAACAAACCGTTGTTGAGCTGGTGTTGGAGTCGTGTTCTTTGTCCGTGACTTTGCTGTATTCCGGTAAACCTGCCCTCTTTACTCGGCTTACATGTATACCTGTCTACAGAAGACTGTATAACTACAGTGGGCCTTATACCTACTTACCTACAGAAGGCTGTATACCTGTCTACAGGTGGGTGTATACCTGCCTTCGGGGTGCTGTATACCTACAAGGGGCCCAAATCTCATAAACAGACACAGTATTTAATCATAAAATTCTCGCTGCCTGCAGCCACCATTAGGGAGAGCTTCGAAAGTGACTGAATACTGTTTACTTATAGATCTTAACCAAAAATTGATGTACCTGTATATCATGCACTCGGTAAAGGAGTATGGAGCGGGGGGCAGGCTCTCTTGCTGTGTGTGCTTCATTCACATCATGTAATGTACATGACCTGCTGCTAGCATCCAGGATCGGAGAGAAAAAAAAATATCCAGCTGTCCCCTGCCTCTGTTCTCTTCTCGACTACCGGGTTTTCGTCCTGACACACTGGAGGGGTTTGCACTCCATCATAAGTGAATAGTGCGCAAGACCTCTGTGTGAGGACGAGAACCTGGAAGTCAAGAGGAGTGGATCGCTGGGAGCGACAGCTCGCTAAGTATCAATTTTTTTTTTTCTTTTTTGGATCACCACTTTTTTTTTTACCGGACAACCACTTTAATGCAACCTTCTAGACACAAACTGAATAAGGATCAAAATACAAGGGTGAGATCCCTGCATTTTACTTGTTGCATCATTAAAATCATTCCATGTAGCACAGGATTATGTTTGTTTCTATTTTATATACTGATGTTGTAATAGAAAAAGCAGACTGAAAATTAACCTTGTCAAATACTTTTACAATTGTTCATGGAAAATTTCTATGTTTAAGAACTGACATTGATCAGGCTTTAAAGGGGTTGTCTCACTACATTGATTCATCTCACGTCAGTCCTGTTTTCTTGCTTTCATTTTGAATTCAGGGACGTGTTTACTGCCTTCTACTAGGCTGCAGTAGAAGTCAGGTCTGTAGCTATAGCAACCAGTGCTGGCAGCCTATCATGAGAGATCAAACAGGTCTGTTGATATAGCGACCTGAGGAGCTGATACAGCCTGTACAAGAGGGGATATCTCAGAATAGGTAGGACGCTGTTAATGGACACATATGGCAAAGTGACTTGTTTTTGCAAGATCTTTAACATAGAAAGCAATCCTTGAAGTGAGACAATCCTTTTAATGATTCTTTTCTTCTCCAACCATTGCTGAAGGGTTTGTATGCCATTTAAAGAAAAGGCTTTGGGCTCACTCTACCACTACAGTTTTTACCATTCACTTGATCTGTAATATTTTACACAAGTCTGCATGGCTTTGTTACTACTACAGTATTTATAATAAGGGCATGTCCCCACGGCAAGGGTTTTCGGACGGTTTTTCAGTCGGTTTGCGGTTTTTCAGACCGCCTGAAAAACCGGCCGAAAATGAGCACAATTGTGCTCTATGGAAAACCTGTGCGGTCCAGCGGCAAAACATCGAGCAAGCACCATCTTACGTCCGGTTTTCGGACGGAATATGTGCTTCTCAACGGGAGAAGCTGTGTAAACACGCCCTAACAATGTGAAATTTATATTGCCTTCTAAGGTATAGTATTATAGACACATTTAACAGTCAGTAATAGTGCTACTGTTAGTACCATGCTACTTGTTGCTGAACATTTATGGCTAGCTGTTGCTCATTATAAGTGTGTAAGAGACATGACAGCTTACTTCTTTCAAGCATGACTCGGGTTATGCTCTTCAGCCCTTTTGGGCCTGAAGAGAGGCTTGCAAGCAGCTCTTTATAAGTGGGGTGGATCTCTGCATCATTAAGTAAGTCATAGTACAGGGAACGATGTATTAAGGACTCGGTCCGCTGTCCACCACCTGAAAAAAGGAAAAACCTGTTTATATAATCACATATTTGTTGTACCTATAATGAGGTAACATAATGTGTCACATCCTTATTATTTGGTGTTACTCTTAGATACAGTATTATTGCTCTGCCATGAATCTGAAAAAGCTTGGAAACACTCCCTTGGTTACAAAGGCTTTAAAAAGAACCTGTCACATAGTTTATGCCCCTTTGCTAAGGACAGCACAAGCTAGTGTCAGACCTGCTGTTTCCAGCGCTGTGTCCCTTATTCTGTAAGATGATGTAGTTATAGACTATTTAATGCTCAAATCTGCAGTTTTCAGCCAGAAAAAGAGTCATGAAAAGTGTCAGTTTTTTGAAAATTCCTGCCCACCTGAGGCTAGCTCCGCCCACCTCTACTGATAAACCTACTACTTTTGAATAGGTAGAAACATCATGAGAATGTCAGGTGGGCGGGGCTAACACCTGCTCATGAATAAGATTTGAGGAGTAAATGCTCTAAAACTGCTGCATCTTACAGAATAAGGGACACAGCGCTGGAAACAGCAGGTCTGACACTGGCTTGTGCTGTTCTTAGCAAGAGGGGCATAACCTATGTGACAGGTTCTCTGTAAGATATGAACTGATCATGATGATCAGGCGCTGTAGAGTTGATCTCGACTCTGTTTCTGTGGATAGTTGTTTTGAACTGTAATCGGCTTTCAGTTTGTCAACTGACTACAGAGAGTTTGACAAAAGCAAAAAGAAATACCAGCTCACCCAACTGTAGACGCACGGATATGCGTGGAGCGCAATCTGGACGATAGGAAGCAAACTGAAGAAATATCCAGCGTAGTAAAGGCCAACATTGAATTTTATTTCAGGTTGTAACACAGACATAGATCCACCAAACGTTAAAACCGGTTTTAATGTTTGGTGGATCTATGTCTTTGTGTTACGACCTGAAATAAAATTCAACGTTGGCCTTTACTACGCTGGATATTTCTTCAGTTTACTACAGAGAGTTTGGCCTCCATTTCTTTTTCGATTTATTTAATCCAACTTATTACTGGTCTCTTTTTGATTAACCTTCTACCTAGCAGAGCATAATGTAGTTTCCTAATGATCTTTCCTGACACATGATGTCTCCAAAGAATAAGAGTCATAGTCTTGTCATCTGGGCCTCCAAAAAATTTCTGGTTTAATCTCTTCCAATACAGATTTGCATGTTCTTCTAGCTATCCATAGCATATTTAGGACTCTTCTTCAGCGCCATAATTCAAAGGAATCCATTTTCTTCCTGTCTTGTTTCCTTACTGTTCATCCTTTTCAATCCTATGACATTATTGAAAATGCCATAGTTCATACAAGTTGGATTTTTGTAGTGAAAGAAAACTTATTAGGTGTTTCAGCCACCTGATTTCTGAGGAGGATATGACAGAGGGAGCTTAGCTGAGCTGTATAAGTTAACATGATTTGCTGCAAAATTTAAGCAGAGAAAATCTGTGAAAGTAAAAATAAAAGGTCTGCTGAGCCTGCCTACATACAGTGATTGACAGTTTGCTCTGTACAGGGAAAGCTGTCAATCACTGTATATAGGTGGGGTAAGGGTTCTACTGTCTCTTAACCCTTAATGCTGGGGCCTATTTTTTTTCACGTTAGTTTTTCCCTCCCCGTCTTCCCAGAGCCATAACTTTTTTTTTTTCATCCACATAGACATATGAGGGCTTTTATTTTGCAGGACAAGATGTACTTTCTAGTGGTGTAATTCATCATACCATAGAATATACTAGGAAATAGCAAAAAACATTCTAATTGGGGCAAAATGTGAAAAGAAACACGTACGTGCGCCATGTTTGCGGGAGTTTTGTTTTTGCGGCGTTCAATCTTCGGTAAAAATGATGTGTTATCTGTATTCTACAGGTTGTTACGAATCCGGTAATATAAAACATGTACAGTTTCCATTATGCTTTGGCACCATAAAAAAATTCCAAACATTTTCGTTTTGAAATTTGCGTGGCCGCGCCATGTTCTGCGACCAATAACTTCTTTATACTAACACCTACGGACCTGAGTGAGGGGGCATTTTTTGCAAGCTGAAGTATACTTTTTATTGGTACCAGTTTGGAATACATGCAACTTTTTTTATATCAAATTTATTACAATTTTTAGGGAACATAAAATGACCCTAAAATTTTTGGCTTTTGGGATTTCTTTTCTTCTACAGAGTCTAGCATATGGGATAAATTATGTTATGTTTTAATAGATCGGACTTTTTTGGATGCGGAAATACCAATTCTATGTAACTTTTTTATTATTTTATTTTGTTATTTGCAAAATAGCGCAAGGGGGGTTTTTTGAACTTTGTTTTTGTTTGTTTTTTACACTTTAAAACATTTTATTGTTTGCTTTAACTTTGAGTCCCCCTGCAGTTTTTCACCACTAGGAGACATGATTCTTTATACAGCTTGATGCATTGTAATACAATGCACTAGGGTGTACAAAGATGGTGGTTTTACTTCTTCCTTTCTGGTGCAGGAAGTAGTAAAACCGAAAACATGGCGGCGATGAAAACCCCGATCGGAATGAGGAACGGTTTCTTTAAGAACCTATTTCTGCATTTTAAGATTTTGTCCAAGTCCATCATGGCTGTTCTCTCGAGCAATTCCTCATCAGATCTACTGGCTGCTTGTCCTTTCAGCATTAATTATTGATCCAAGTGAAATAAATATGTCTACCACAATCGTCTCATACACATTATCAGTTCTTCCACACTTTCCCACTGTGTCTCCTGCTATTCCTTCCTCAGAAAGAAAGCATTGAGGTTTCATCCAAAGAAATGTCACATCCCATGGCAACAGTTTTCCACCTTGTTCAAATCATGGATCACTATGGATTGCATATCATGACCTATTTTTCTAAACAAAAATCAGCATAGTGGACCACTGGTATGATAGCGGAGACAGGTTGGTAAGAAAAGTGTAACTCAATAATTTCACTATTTTGGGCCTTTATAAACTTTGGGCGATATGTATGAATGGTTCTGCGCCAGTTTTCTGGTGTACTCTGAGCCCAAAAAACTGTTGTACGCCAAAACTTGCTGCATTCTAACACTTTTGAATGCGCCAAAAATTCGCCAAAGAATGTCATACAAATGGCTGAAACAAATTTTGGAGCATAACATTCTATGCGCCAATGTTTGCCGCATAACTCTTTTTCATACATGCTGTTGGATTGTACACTATTAAAACCAAATGAAGAACTGGCCAGTTGGTGCCAGGTTCATACATGTCGCCCTTTATGTATATATCATAAAAATACATTAAAATGTAGCCATATTGGTTGTCACCTATCTTTCTGAAATACAAATGTTTTACAATTTAACATGAAATCCCCCTAAAAATATCCTGCTGCCCAACTATGAAAATGTTTTTTCAAAAACCTCACCCAAGGAAATGCTGGAAAGAGCTGTAGCGATGGTCAGTGGTGACATAAAAATATTGCTGTTTGGATTTTGTATTGCTTGAACACGGTAAAGATCATAGGCAAAGTTAGAAGCAGAAGAAGCAAGCTTATTGAGTGGACTCTTGTAGAATGGATCTTCTTCCTCTTCTACTGTGGTTGGGACCTAAGAAAAATAGTATACAATTACTTTGTATAAATGAGATCCTGCAAATATTATAATGTAGCTGAAAAACACACATAACAAAAAGTATTGCGTTTAACGACAAATGTTTGTATCGGATTCTACATAACATTGGGAGATCTGATTTTTCCATAGGAGAACAACACCAAGTAGGTTACGTACATCCATCCATCAGTTCCAGCAGGGCAGTGGCAGAGCGTGTTTCAATCATCACAAATCCCACAGTCCTACAATTATCCATTTACGACCGAATTATCTTCCAAAACCTACATTAGCTTGTATCAGCAGCACAAAGCATTATAAATAATTTGTCTCAAAAAATAACCTTACATACAGTAGCTCATTATGTTAGTGTATGGTTATTATAGTTACTAGTATACATTCACTCAGTTTTTAGGAAAAAGTTTCTCCACCCAATATCTTCGTGCCATACATTTATTTTATTGATGCCCAAAATATTGGCATCAGTAGGTTCTGGCCTAGCTATTCATTTTATTCATTTATACAGTATATAGCTGACTTATTCTACAGTGCTGTAGAGACTGTCATCACTCACATGGGTCCCTGGCCCCATTGGAGGTTCACAATCTAAAGTCCAGTATATTTTTGGAGTGTGGGAGGAAACATCTGAATCTAGGAAGAGCCAACTACTTTGTATTATATGTTCGGAGGGAGATGGGCAAAAGTATTTGGCTGTTAGGACCATATTACTCTTTTATGAGAGGCTGCTAGAAAACATCTATTGTTATTGCCAGGCACTTACACGTTTTTTCTACAGCTGTTAAAATAAATTAGCAATCATCTAATAAGTGATCATGCCAAATTCTCCAGAGCAAAAACCGTCTGCACGCTGTATGGGATCCCATCTCTTAAATTCTGACTAGAGCTAATGGATGGGAGTTGTTCTCGGTGGACATCCCTTTTATCCATATTTCCCACTGGTAATTCACGAGTCATAACAACATTAGTTATAGATGCTTTTTTAGTGTCTGTAGGTTAATTTAACCAAGGATACTATAATTAAAAATTATACAGTAGAAACTGAATCAGATTCCATCTATCAGAAATGATTATTGTTGGTAATGTACAATATGTGTATTGCTAGCATAGAAGCGGCAACATTAGGATTTTACTCTGGATGTTCTGTTCATTCTCTAACATTGTGTCCCTGCCAGTGACAAACCTAGAAACAATTGAACATTGGAGCTGTTTCAAGTATCTGTGTTAATGCAAATGAAGCACAGGACTGCCTATCTATAGACAAGAGCCAGATCATGTTATTATGTGATGAGGATTGTTACCATTGTCAATCACTGAATGCAGATGGATGGGAAATGCTGACATTTAAGAGCTAAATCTTCCCAAAAACACATTCTTAACACACATCTCCTCCCTATAACAAGCAGGAGAATGCCAGGGAGCCTTGTAGTTTGAGACAACTCACACCCACCAGCACTAAAAGAAAAGCAAATGTAGTTTTTTTGTGTGTTGCCAATATATGCCTCACCACTGTATTGGGAATATATTACTATCTCCAGTGGAGCTTATAAACGAACTTAACTTTTTTCTATGTACCATCTCTATGCGGATGACACCCAATTATACACCTCCTCCCGTGACATCACTCCAGCCTTGCTACAAAACACCAGTGACTGTCTGTCCGCTGTCTCTGACATCATGTCCTCTCTCCATCTGAAACTAAACCTCACTAAGACTGAACTTCTTGTCTTTCCGCCATCTACTAACCAACCCCCCCCCCCCTTGCTATTTCTGTTAGTGTATGTGGTACCACCATTTCTCCGAGGCAGCAGGCCCGCTGTCTAGGGGTTTTATTTGATTCTGATCTGACCTTCTCCCATATATCCAATCCCTTGCCCGCTCCTGTCACCTGCACCTCAAGAATATCTCCAAAATCCGTCCATTTCTCACTGTGGAAACGACTCAAACTCTCATTACTGCTCTTATTCTTTCTCGTCTTGACTACTGCAACTCCTTGCTTATCGGTCTCCCTCTCTGCAAACTCTCCCCTCTCCAATCTGTCCAGAATGCAGCAGCCAGGCTTGTCTTTCTCTCCAGCCGCTATACTGATGCCTCTACCCTGTGTCAGTCACTACACTGGTTGCCCATCCAGTACAGGATACAGTATAAACTCAGCACTCTCACCCATAAAGCTCTCCACAGCGCTGCTCCTCCCTACATCTCCTCCCTAGTCTCTGTCTACCGCCCTACCCCGTGCTCTCCGCTCTGCTGATGATATCAGACTACATTCCTCAATCATCCGAACCTCCATGCCCGCCTACAAGATTTCACACGTGCGGCACCAATTCTCTGGAATATGCTACCGCGGGCGATCAGGCACATTCACAACCCTCACAGTTTTAAGAGGGCCCTGAAAATACATCTTCTCGGTCTGGCCCACCAAGATCCCTAACTGCTATCACACACATCTGTCACTCCCTGCACTTGGGCACTCACAGGCACTTATCTGTATATAGATGTACAGTCTGGGTGGCAGGTTCATCCATTTTTCATGTAAACCACCCCCTATTTATGAAACATGGCCGGACCATTGTAAACTTGGCACTTCTTACCGTATGTTTCACCCATACACCCTAATAGATTGTAAGCTCTCACGAGCAGGGCCCTCACACCTTGTGTCTCATTTGTAAGTACTTTTAATGTGTAATGACTGTATGTTTACCCTTGAATTTGTAAAGTGCTGCGGAATATGTTGGCGCTATAGAAATAAAGATTATTATTATTATTATTATTATTATTATTATGCACAAAAATGTAAATGATAGGGCCAATTATAGAAATCTAGCTAACCTATTACTAGGTATATGAAATATAGGAGAAACAGTTATACGAACACACTGAATTTGTTTAATCTCTTTATATCAAGGTTTTTCTGTTAACCACTGTGCCACTATCTTTGCTACCAATGTGTATGGACACACTACAAGTAGTAGGATAGCAATATACAGTGCAGCCCTCCTCCAAAGCTTCCACCATTGACTGCATGAGTTTGCCGACATCTTTTACAGCCACTGACGGACTCATAGGAGGAGGCACTGTCTCATACACTGTGTATCCCTATCCTTACAAATGAATCGGCTAACCAGAATTGTTTAAAAATTTTATATACGGGATTCGCATGACCCATTTTGAACACCCCCACTCCCCTTTTTTTTCTCCTCACCTTCCCCTCATCCCCCTTATTTACTAGATTAGAGATTATTTTACGGAAAAGATTCCTCTGCCTCCTCCGAGGATCCATGTTGACTCCTCTCCTACTCCTAGTGCCTTACTTATAGACGCCTCATCAATAAATATAGCTTAGCTCTTGTAGACCAGACACCGGCTGGTTACACCTGGTTCCTTTAGAGGCCTATCTACTAGTTGCCCTCTACCAATACTGGCACTACATAGGACTGAAGCTTCGGTTCCTCGAATGGACCAATAATGACTTTAATTGCAGTATTCTTTTTCATGTGTTTTGTTAAAAAATGTTAATTAGTAGCGATCAAACAGTTGCTGGTTGCAAATTGTTCATACTTGTCTCATTGGCTTACTTTCATATGTGTTTTGTACGGTTTAAAAAAAGAAATGTTAATAAATGTCACGGGTGGGCCTGCGACCCCCGTCCCGGGTCGCAGGCACACCCGTGGTCCCCGTATGTCGGGCGGCGGGCACGCTCACCCTGCCAGCCGGGTCCCTGCAAACTTACCCGGCCGCGCTCCTGCTGCAGCTCCAGTCTCCCGGCACGTGCGTCCCCGCTCCCTAGGGCGCGCGCGCGCCGGCTCTGTGAAATTTAAGGGGCCAGTGCACCGGTAATTGGGTATTGCCGGTCACTGCTCTTATTTAACCCTGCCCCTTCCTGAGTCTTGTGTCGGATCTTTAGGGCCATTCAGCCTATTGAGAAAGCGTTCCTAGCCTTGTTCTGATTTACCGTGTACTGTACCATTTGCTTCCGTTCCTCGACCATGAATCTTGCCGCCTGCCCTGACCTTCTGCCTGTCCACGACCACGAACCATAGCCGCCTGCCCTGACCTCCTGCCTGTCCATGACCATGAACCATAGCTGCCTGTCCTGACCTTCTGCCTGTCCCCGACTACGAGCCTGCCTGACGATTTTGTACCACGCTACACCTCGGCTGCCTCCGCAAGCAAGTTACGTCAGGGGTAGCGACCTGGTAGACTCCCACCGCAGCAAGTCCATCCTGCTTTCCGGCGGGCTCTGGTGAAAACCGGGACCTACTTAGATTCCGCTCCCTGGCGTGGCTTACTCCATCGCTTGCCGTGGTCCAGAGGATCCACCATCTCCAACCGTGACAATAAAAAATGTAAATTTGAAAAATTTTATATACAAAATTTATTTGCTCTAAAATATAGAAGTTTTTGGTGCATTTTTTTATGTCTTTTTGTGTGTTGTTTTCAGAAAAAAAGCATCAAAAATACACAGTGTGAAAGCACCCTTAATAGTTTATTTTTATGAATTAACTAGATGCAAAGTGAATGACCAAGATAAAAATTAAAGACAAATCAATATTTAGTGTGACCACTATTTGCCTATTGAGCCCTGGCAATGATGATATGGCTCCCAAAAAGCCTTTATCTCAACATTATCAAGTCTGTCTAGTGTTCAATCACTTTGCATTTTGCTAATTGATAAAAATAAACTATAAACTCTACTATTTGTGAAAGCATTCTTACTTTGCAGCATTTTCTCCACACCTGCCAAAAACTTTTGCATAGTGCTCTATATTTCTGTAACATGTAGGATTATCCACCAGCAGGTTATGGTTGAAGTCCACAGACTCTTAGACTAAGGGGCCGTTCACACGGCTTATTTCGGCACCGTACTGCGCGCCGGATTTGCGCTGCAGTACGGCGCCAATCCGTCGCAGTAATTATGGTAATCCACCATTCTCATAGAGAACAGTGGATTCTGTCGCTCCTCCCAGCTCGGCGAATCCGCCGGGCGGGGAGAAACTGACATACACATTATGCAGGCGCAATACGCGCCGTGGATAATGCAAGTCTATGGGGCCGGCGGGCCGCGCTCCCGCCCCTTATTCAAGCCGGAATTGCGAGCGCAATCCGGCTCGCAACTCCGTCTTGAATAAGCCGTGTGAACACGGCCTAAGTCTACACAGCTTAAGTTAAAATACCATTAAAATACCATTTAACTTTGCCGCACCGTGGTTTTTGCGTAAAAACTGCGATTGGATTTTGGGTTCCCACCAGCCCCATGCATTGAGGCTACGGGAATCTGATAGAAGATAGGACATGTTCGATCGTCCACGGGCCGGCAGTTCAGTAAAGAATCAGTGCTGTGTAGACTACAGATCCGATTTTCTATTGAGGTTGTCTACACAGCATAGATTACTGTTGGATTTTTGGCAGATTCTAAATACTGAATCCGCCATAAATCCGATGAAAAACCTATGCTGTGTAGACATAGCCCTACATGCATTACCTACAGCATAAAGACAACGCTATTTCTTTACTTACTATTTTTTACTTTTGGTTCGACAGTACATCTACTATAAATTTCAGAATATTGAAAATCTTACAGTAGTTTGGACAGAAGCAGAGGGTCCTAAGCAAGGTCATTATTGTTCCCTTTGCTTTCCATCTGTTCATTTCATGAGCATGGAATGCCAGTCAATGACCACTAGTAATTGTGGACCATGGATGGAAGTCAGTAGTGTAGTTTCTTAAAGGGGTTTTACCACAAAGTATAATTGATGGAGGAAACTTGCAAATTAAATAATAAACATTTTCACCATTCATCATTATTAAAAATTCTCTACCATTTTTATTTTAGCTGCTACCTTAGTGATCCATAGTATACAGCTCGTCTCTAGGGGATTTGACCAGTGACAAGAGTTCCTCAGTCCTGGCCGCACATGCCCAGACATCACCTCTCCTCTCAGAGCGCTACTGTCATTTTATTCTCTGCCTAGTAATCACAGATGCACAGTGCTGAGCGAGTGTTTAAGCCCAGGTGCTGTCATTCCACTCCTGTCCTCCGTATTCATTAGTAATTAGTCAAACAGTGCAAATAAATAAAAAGAAGAAAAAAGAAACCTCAATCTGTTATGTGCATTAAGAACATAAAATGCTACATGTTTGGTTTCTGCAGGGATTTGAAACTTGGAGCCCTATACTAGGAGGCAAAAGTGCTAACCACTCAGCTACATTGTAGCTATTCACATAAACAGACCTTTGTTTGACTAGAGTGAGCACACTGATGGGAAAGGCATGGTGATGTCAAGCCTGCTGGGTCACATGGTATGCAGGTCAGAGAAATCATACGCAACCTTTTGAACACACTGAAAGCAGAAGCAGGACAAACCAGGTTTGAAATGCCTTCATGGTAAAACCCGAATCTAATAGCAAATACCTTGCTTGTAGAGTGTGCAAAGAGCCCATATAAATATACACATACATAATATATATATATTCCTTTTGTGTATTCATGGTGGGATTGAAGATGGGCTAAGTTAATTCCTAAAATGTCTAAAGCCCATAATAAATGTGTATGTGCCACTTTTTTAGGCATTTTACAACTCTTTTCTAGTGCAACCACAATAGTACTGTCTTTACCTGAAATTAAGTTTTACACCAAAAATAGGCTTTAGCATAATTTTTCTGTCTTTTTGGAGTATGTTTAAAATATAAACCGTATAACTGTTATAGTTGCAGTTCATTAAAAAAGTGTCCAGGCAGCTATAAATGTAAAATAAAAGTAAATAAAATACAGCTGGACAGATACAGTAGACCCTTCATCAAGGAAGGCAGACATCCCCAAAAGACTCGAACCCCAAAAAAGAGAGCAGACACCACCAAAAAAATTGCACCCCAAATAGAAGAAAAGACACCCCCAAAAGAATCGCACCCAAAAAAGAAAGCAGACATCCCCAAAAGACTCACACCAAAAAGAAAGCAGACACCCCCCAAAAGAATTGCACTCAAAAGACCCCACAACAATAAGGATTGGGTAATGCGGGACTCGGGTAGTCCTGCTGGCATCACTCCACTCCCATGCCTGAGCGTAGTGGCTGCTTCTATTCAGCCGGTGGAGCTGACCACTACACCGCAGTGTAACAGCTAGAATGGCAAAGGACCTGCAGCGATGTGCTTTTAAAAGGAGTGATGCAGATCTGTGTGTGAAAGCCTATCCACAATTGTTTGGGATTTAAGGGGGTCTGGTGAGTATGATTTTTTTTTGGGGGGGCCTGCTTTTCTTGGTGAATAGACATCCACCATTTACTGCGGTACAGTACCGTATGTACCAGTAAACAGAAGAAAATAAGACATGTAATTAAGGACCCCTGTTGTTTTTAAGGTAAACACAATAAGTTTAGGGCAATGTTCTGATTGGTGGCCTCACTGTTTTTTGCACTTAATGTTTGCATACGACATGCAGAGGAAGAAAACTATCTGCAAAACACTACTGCTTTTCATAGCCAAGCCTGAGGATTTCCTCACATTTCGAACACATTTTTACACCGTTTACATCAACTGAACCTATGGTTGCCATGTTTTACACCCAGAATGAAACCCCCCATGTGACACCTCCCATTCCACCACGTTGAGCCAGTGATTTTGTCACACGTTTATTGGTGTCTGTATTTGTTTACAACACTTACATACAAAACATTTATTGGTTGCAAACATGCGAGATTCTCACCTCCTCTGCAGCATCTTGAGAGCTGGTGAAGGAGAAAATAGTTGATACGAGAAGGAATACTAGGTAATTCTTCATGGTGAGACCTGTTAAGGAGAGCAAAAAAGGATACAAACTTGGACTGACAACATATAAAATAAATCACAGATATTTTAAATATATCATCTGACAATAGAGTAGGAATGTGATTATTTGGTACAAATGATGGTATTGCTGATTATGGCTTTGATATTCCTTAGTCCATATGAACCTATAACCGTTGTTTCTTCTTCTATTTATTATGTCTGAAACGGTTTAGATGAACCAGATTTTAATTAAACATGTATTTATATAGCACTGTTCTATTCCACAGCTGTACAGAGATTGTCATCATTCACATTGCTCCCTGTCCCCATTGGAGCTCACATTCTAAATTCCAGATTACTCTGGATCTGTATGTTTTTGAAATGTGGGGAAAACCAGTGTACCCGGAGAAAACCCATACATACACAGGGAGAACAAACAAAGTCCTAGCAGATGCTGTCCTTGGGGGGATTTAAACCTCCTACCCCATCACTGCAAGGCAACAGTGCTAACCACTGAGCCTCTGTTTGGCATGCTTTTTGGCACATTTTGATACGCAATTTTTTGCAGGAATCCATAGAAATATAATGCTCACTGACGCTGGGAGGTTCTTGCAGAAATGGAGATCCTTTATTTCCAAACAGTATAACGCAGAAGACATTAAAACATTAATAGAACCATTTAAGTATACAGAGTATTATCTCATGGAGCAGCTACAGGGCACGTTAGGGAGCCTGGATACTCGGACCTAAATTGGAGGGCGAGGTACACATCCGGTTGGGCTCAGTTGGAAGGTTTGGGGGTTGGGTTTATTTCTACCTTTCTAAGATCGTTGGATAATTCTATTTTACGTCCTGGCCATCGGCCAAGTTGGGACGGGGAGAAAAAATAAAAAAAAATAAGAAGTCAACATGATATATTTTTTCCTTATGACATCAACTTGTGCTAGTGTGTACTATTCATGTCAATTTCAAAGTGATTATGTCTATCATTAGGATGACTGTATCCTTGTTTTACTCAGACATTTGTACATGCTTGTCTTGTCTCCTTTAATAAAACAAGTTTAAAAAAAGAAATATAATGCTTTGCATGTCTGCAAAAAAGAGCATAAAAAAGCGGCAAAAAGCATGCCAAAAAACATGGAAAAAAGCAAAAGGCCCAAAAAAGGGACATTTTTTCAGCAGCTTTTGACAGGCAGTGGACGAAAAACTCAGTTTTCTGCCGTGTAGACATAGCCTTATACACCCCATTGTACAGATACAGTAACCTAGTAATCTCCTCCCAATCTGCCCAAACTATGGTGTGCAAAAGCTACCTCTGGAGTTTCTTTTCCTCATTTATTTCTCTGTATTTTTGAAGCAGTTTTCCATGTTTTCACACAGTTGCATTACAGTTTAAGCTAGCCATTTCACTGAAATAAAACTTGGGCGAAGTCAACAGTCTTATGTGTAGAAGTCTGTACTCTGACGGCCCATGTTGGATTTCATCGTGCCTTATTCTTTGTGTCTGGAAGAAAATCAGCCCGTTATGGAGGAGTCAGTCGGATGCTTATTCCTTTCTTTTCAACATGCATCTCAGGCAACCCAACCATGCTTGGGTCTTGTAGAATCAGGAGTAACAGCTGTCAACAGAATGATCACTCGGTTAACAATTATTTCATGTTTATGGCCAGCTATAGTCACAGGTTCCCCTATATCTCGTTTTTGTGTAAGTACATATTGCCATGTCATCTACAGTATGTGGTCAATTGGGGTACATACAAAAAGTAAATATTGTGTCCAATGTCCTCTGCTGGGTAAAGCATGGACTCTAATGTCTGATAGCAGCCAGGACCTTGCTCTGATGGCTGGAATTTAAGAAACCTCAGATTTGAGTTATTTAACCCCTTTGATGCCATAGTAAATAATGACCATGGCATCTTAGTGGTTTTAGAAGAAGGGTGTTACCTAGTTACATAATCTTGTTGAAAAAAGACATGTGTCCATCTAGTTCAACCAAGGGTGTTCCCTTTTTCACTCCATTGGCATTCCGACCATGTATTCCCAAGGAGCAATGGGTTCATATGATGGCCGGGGAGCTAATGAAAGCCCCAGGTTTGACTTCTGTGGATGCTTTTTAGACTCTGCCAAGAGTGGGGCCCAGGAGGATGCCTGGCAGTTTTTCACTGACAACCATAATATATTGCACTGTGTAAGTAATGAGGTTTATTATATGAGCAATTTAATGATTCCATGTTTAAGTCCCTTAGTGGGACTAAAAAAGAAAAGAAAATTTTAAGACATTCCCATTCTTCCCTAACAAAGTCCCAGCCTAGGAAATAAATAAATAAAAGCTACACATAATTGGTATCCCTGCAACCATAACAACCCAAACTAAAAAATTATCAGATTTATCTCGCATGGTAATTGGCTTTAACAATAAAAAAGCCAAAATTGCAATTAAAAATCTTCTTTTCCAAAAAATATAACAGTGATTAAAAAGTCGTATGTACCTCAAATGGTACCATTAAAAACTAAACGAAAAAAAACATAATAGGTCTTGCAATATGAAGATACAATTTTCTTTATTTAATACATGTTTCTGTTGCACAAAAGTAAATAAAAAAAATGTAAATATTGCCATAATTGTACTGACCCATAGAATAAAGAATGTTTGCCATACAGAGAATGGCGTGAATTTAAAATGCAAAAAAAAAATTTATGGCAGATGTCCCAATCCTACCTGAAAGAGTTAATAAAAGTTAATCAATAAGTTATACCGTATGTTCCCCAATTAAAGGTTTAAAATCAGCCATCCACGCTATTCTTTTTTTTTTTTTATTATATATGTGTTTATTGAAAGTTCTCAAATATCTTAGAAGTAGATTATTACAGTATCATGAAATAACATTTTATACAACCATACTGTGGCAGAAATGATAAACAAATCGTACTCCAAAGATTTAGGTAATCTTGATGAAGAATGTTTAAGACTCAGCACCAGGGCCAGTAGTAGGCGAAGAGATAACTCCACCAGTGGTGTCCAGTTTCCCGATTGCACTGGGGCGGACTCCAGAAGCCCGGAAATGTTGGGCAACTCACCGGTATCCCTGTCCTGAGCCTCTTCACTCCTTATTACAATGGTATACAGCATGTCATAATACGGTAAAACATATTGCATCTGTAATTTAGCAAAATATCTACATAACAATACAAAAACAATTCAAATAACAAAGATCATGTCAGATCAAATCAAGACAAAACAAATCAAATCCACCAGATCGAGAGGCAAATGCATAACCCCTGTATTCCAAGCAGTTAGTACATTTACCTCTTTTCACCTATTAGTTTGCTCTTCAGGGAATGATGTGGTGACATACATCCTGCTCTTAAGTAGTTCTGATCATAGCCCAAACTAATTCCCCCTCTAGGTACCATTTTGTGAGACAGAAAGGAGAGATTACATTCTTTATCTCATCTGGACTCAAGAAGTTTGTTATAAAAGGAGACCAACATTCGAAAAACTTTTCTGTCCGAGTCTCTTTGGCCAGTTCCACCTCTATTCGCTCCATATGTAGATAATGTTTCATTAATACCCACACCTCTCCTACTTCTGGTGTTTTTGATTCCAACCAGTGATTAAGGAGGCATTTTTGGCAGCTAGTAGAGTAATGTGTAATAGTTTGTGGAACTTGTCAACATCTGAGAAATCGTGGAACAGAAAAATCTTCGGTGTAAGGAGGCATGAGAAATTCCATTTTTGGATGAGAATAGTACGTTTACTGGACCAGAATGAAAGGGAGTCGGGACAATTCCACATTCCATGTAAAAGGTCTGACTTGGGCAGTGAGCATTTAGGGCAGGCTGTCTTGCGTTGAGGGGCGTTTGGGTGTGGAGGGATGTTGAAGCCATAAATGGCGTGATGAATAAACCTAAAATGGGTCTCTCTCCACTTCTCGTTAATAACGGCTCTGCATAATTTATTCCAACCCTCCAACACAGCAAGGGATATGTCTTGGTCAGGAAACGCCATGTTCCAACGAGAGAACAAGGTCAATTCTGTCATTTGAACAGCTGGGTCCCGGAGCTTTGCATAAATTCTGGATATGGAGTGATTGTTGGAGGTAGGGTCAATGATGTCATCGAAGGGGTTAGTAGGGAATTCCTGGTTGAGCTGCAATACCCTTGCCTTCAGGAAGCCGGTGACCTGCCCATATGTAAGGAAATGTGCGGCTGGGACGTGGTATAGGCGGGTGAGCTCAGGTAGAGTTAGGCAAGACCCACTGTCTGGATTGACAAGGTGTCCTACCCTAGTGATCCCTAGTGTCCTCCACTGACTCATGTGTCCATTATGTTCCACGCTATTCTTAACGACCCCCCTCTGGATTCTGAATATTACCAACAGTACATGTCTAAATGGAAAATGTTCCTGGGTAGAAAATTACCATACCACACCTTTCAAACTATATGGCCAATTCATGTATATGTACTACCTATAATGAGAACCAGTACAACATTATAATGTTCTGGTACCATACTCCACAATTACTCCTCAAATATAATCCCCCTATTTCAGGGGTGTGCTGGAGATGTGATGCCTCTCCAGGTTCCCAAACCCACATTTTCTAGGATTGCCCCCATATTCATCCTTATTGGTCCCAGGTTGGTGAGGTCTTCTTTGGAGTTTTTAACCGAAAGTTACCTCCTGACCCTTCAATTTTCCTATAAAATGTGCCCCCTAAAGGTCTATTAGAAAAGGCTTTGAAACTGCTTCTCCATATTCTTACAGCAGTAAAATGCCAGAGAGTGGTTTTTGGAGACAGGGCCAGCCACCGTCTTTGCATGATTTGCAGACTAGAATTTGTGAAGTTCAACATACAGAGTGGATTACTGCTTATTCACAAAACAACATTGAGAAGTATAAGGAGGTTTGGACCTCTTGGACTTCTTATTGGACCCCATTAACGCTATAATGGCACTCAAGTGTTCTCTCACCCTCCCCCTCCTTTCCCCTTCCTTGCCTTGTTTTTTTGTCTTATAGTTTGGTGTGTTACATTTAGGTACCTGGCAGGTTTTGAGTCAATTGTGTTGATTAGGGACTTATTACCCTTCATGTTTTGTTGCTGAGTTTGTGGGTATTTGTTTGTCAGATTTCTGTCCATTTTCTCATTCATGTACAAATGCACCATAAATATTCTATTTTTGTTTGGTATTTTTATTGGAAATATTTCCATAAAAACATTCAATTAAAAAAAAAAAAAAGTTATATGTTCCCCAAAAATAGTGCCATTAAAAAATAAGACTCATTTAGAAAAAAAAAGTCATCATATAGCTATGTGGACGGAAAAATAAAGTTACAGCTCTTGTAATGCGAGGGTGAACAAAATAAAAAAAACTGCATCATGTATTGGTAATTCATTGGAATTCTGCACTGGTGAGAACTCTGTTACTCCTGCTATCTCCCTCTCATTAGACCTTTATTTCTAAAGAAGTCGCACTTTGTGGAAGCACCAGAACCATTTTCCCATGTCCCCAACATCTTTAGTAGACAGCAGGCTAAGACATTTCCACCTTCACAGTCCAACTTGACTTGTTCCTTCACACTATTCCTCCTTAGGACAGAGTTTATCTTTTATTACTTCCAGAGTCAGAAGTTATGTATAGTTACATGATAGCGAATTAGTACTAGAGCTTCATTTGCAAGTCTCAACTGCTGGGTGGAGCAGGTTTCTTTTTTTTTTTTGAGAAAAAAGTAGATCCCAGTATCTCTGTATTGACTTTAATGGCTTGAACAAAATTTCTGTGAAAAACAGGTACCTGTTATCTTCTAGTTCTAAACCTTGTGAAGCAAAGAAAATAAATAGAACAGAGAATTCAACATTCGAGATAGGCACGTTCAGGATCTATGCCCTTCGGTTTCTGCAACGCCCCAACAGTGTTCCAAGAGTTTGTCAATTATACAACACATATCTGGATTACATTCTAGTCTTCTCCCCTGACTATCCCCCATTTGCTTACTCTGGTTGTTCCAATACAGGGGTTAACAGTTTCCAGGAGGTGTGTTAGTCTCCACTCTTCAGTTTCACCCTATGCTAAATGCAAAGCAACCCAGTCATATACATCTACTGCAAGCTAGACCTTTTGAGAATGGGCTTCTACCTCACAGAGGTTTTTGCCGCCTTCTGGTTCAGTTGTGCAGGATAATAAGCAAAACTAGAAGGACTTAAAATATATTACTATGTTATTATTTCATCACTAGATGATCTTGCCAAAATTGGTAGGTTTGGATGTCTTTTATCTCATGTGAACACAAGGGCGTAGGACAGAGGAGGAGTGGGGGGGAGAGGTCCACCCCATGTGACACGCATTCCTGTCGCAGGTCCAGGTGGAACTTTTGTGTGCAGATCCAGCCCCGCCACATCTTTTCAACTGTATACGTGCATACAGTTGTAAACAATGGTGGAACAGGGAGCTGGTAGCTATCAGCTACATGCCCCACCAACTGATGAATTCTATGAGCTTGAGGCTAGCCTACGACTTACAAGAATAAACAGCTTAAGAGGCGTGATACAGCAATGTTATCACTACTCCTATGCTGCTGTGTCTTTTAGGCTTAGACCCTAGGCTTCCGGTGCTGGGTGTAGCATCCTGGCCTAGGTGGCGTGATGGCGTCACGCTGTTCATGCCAGACACTAGTTCCCAGATCTAGCTGCTCAGCGGAGCTGTAAGGAGAGGCGAGTATCATGGTTTTATTTTCTTACCTACTTAATGAAGGGCCTCTTTACCGACCTAACAGTGGGTGTATATACCTACTTACTTAATGGGGGGTGCAATATTACTACCCACCTACTTAATGGAGGGTCTCTATACCTACTTAATGAGAGCGACTCATCAGAGAAGAGAATGACTCATCAGAAAAGACGTCACCTGTGAGTCCCTTGATGGCAGTGTTTATTTTGCTTCTGTGTTGGATCAATGCTGTATTCACTGTCATGTGATGGTGACCAGAGCTGGTGTCTGGCCACAATGTGGTCTCTATATGGCATATTATAGGTTATATCAGCGCTTGTATAGTGTACACTTATTCCTGATTGTTTTGTGCCAGGGCTGCTTTTTAGTCGTAAACTTATCCCGCAAATATAAAACCCTTACAAACTACATGGACAGAAAAGACAAAAGGTTTGACTCTTAGAATTAGTAACTTAAAAATAAGATTTGTTAGGTGACGATTTTGTTTTATAAGTGCAAGGAGGGGCCTGTAAACAGAGGCATGGTGTGAAAAGTGGGGGCATAGCCAGTAAAATGGGGCACTTAGTGACAGCCCAGGTGGCAAAAGTTCTAGCTATGTCACTGTGTGCACAGCCAGCTGAACTTGACTACAGGTGACACCACAGCCACTTTATAACACTTACGGTATGTTCACATCACGATAATTTCAATGCGGATTCCAATTGGAAAATGCATGAAAATTTATAATTGCTAAAATCTTCATGCAATAAGCACACAAACCATTTGTACACATCTAAAACTAATGCAGTAAGCATATTCTTTAGTTAAAATTCATGTTAAAAATGCATCCGAAAAATGCAGATTTCAATGGCAGAATCCACATGGATTCCACTATTAAATTTTACTCTGTCATGTAACATAACCTAAGAAGTAACAGTTAAAGGAATATGGAGCAGAATGAAGAAGAATCTGTGACCTGAGAATCTGAGAGCACAAAGGCCTGGATACAGTTGTGTATCATTCAGTTAAGCAAGTACGTTGGAGACCATGCTACATCTATATAGACTGAAATGACCCTAAAAGTCCTGATGAAAATGGGTTGTTCGACAGGTGCAGTAGTCCTACCCTGCTATCCTAGTTTACTAAGCCTTTTTTATATGAATAATCAACATATGCATACAGAAAAGTTAGAGAATATAATTTCCTTAAAGAGGATCTGTGACGTCTGACATGTCTAGTTTAGTAAATACTTGTGTTCCGAGTGATATAACAATTTTGGAGCATCTTTTCTTATAATGCTGTGTTATGTTGTTTCTCTATTAGTTCTTTTAGAAATGTATTATTGAATCAGTCATCTGGGTGTTACCAACTAGGGATGTGTCCCTAAACTGCTTGGCCAAAATCAAAGTAGAGATGCCCCCATTCCTTCTCCAATTGGAAAAACCCAACTGACAGATTCAGTAATAAATTCCTAGAACAGAGGTATCAAAATCTGTCCCGCAGTGTAATTATATTTGGTGCATGTGTAACAGCCAAACAGTGTACAGAAGAGAAGAGTCAGAAGCTACCATTACACTGCTCTCACTCAGCCCGTTCCCCTGCAGAGAAGGGACCACTCGGGCAGGAGAAACAACTCAGACAGTGGGATAACTGTCAAATATACTCAGTTAGCCTCTAAAAGGTATCGCCTGATTTCTTCACTCTTCTACTAGAGGGATGACTGATAAGAGGAGCTCACAGGGAAAATGAGGATCCGGAGCCTCAACATTTAACCTTTCCAGCTCCTTCTAAGCCCTGGTATCTCTGCAGCCAGCAGGGTACTGCAAATGGAGATGCCGCACCATGCAGCAGATAAGCGATGTGAAGACCATTGTTATGTCTGATGAGAAGGGAAAACTTCATCAATTGTAGAATCTTTGTAATAAATAACAAGGTTGACCTGCAACTTTGTTCAAGTTAAGTTTATCCCACTATGTATTCGCATTTTGCACCCCTGTCCTAGAAGGAATAACAGATGAACAACACAACACCTCGTTATTGGAGAAGATGCGCCAGAACGGTTATTCCACAGGGAACACAAGTATTTATTAAAACAGGCATATTGTCTAAGGTCCTCTTTAAATGTGGAATTAAGATATCAAACTTTCAGAGATTTCTCCCCAAGTTTAGAACATTGTGCTATGATCAAATGTTATACATTAGTAATGTGATATCAGGTGAATTAGTGTGAACTGTTGGCAGCTTTACAGAGGTGAAAAGAAATGTATTGATCTTGAGCTTTCCTGCTGGAAATGAGTAAACAGCCGAAAAAACAACAGCACAAACAGATTAAAAATGAAATCTACACAGTGTTGGATTCGAGAATACAAATGCTCTATAGACAAGGACTTGATGTAAGACGTAATAGGTGTGTGGGTTCCGCTAAATAATGGATCTGATCAATAAAGTTATTCTTTATGTACAAAGCTGTGAAATCATCAGCTCTCCCATAAATTGTCAGTCTTCTGCTTTTCAAGTGAGCCAGAAAATAAATTGGTGGGACATTTGTAGTGGTGCAAATAAAGGTCGTCAATGCAGCCAGTTATTAGGTGGCACCTAGAGATTGCTGCATACAAAAAGTCTATTTTTTTTAAGTACTGCCACTAACTCATGTATATAGGGTCAAGTAAGACAACATAAATATCAACTATTAAATTTAACAGTCACTCAATTTTTAGGAAAAACTTTAATAGCATCACTGAATCCAATGCTGGTAGCACAACAGAAGCCTGAACGTAACCGGAGCCGTAACTTGAATGATGCCGCCATGCAGACAGAATTACTTGATAAAGCCATCACTGGAAGTAGCTACTTACATACTGATTTATTGAGCTAATATTATGTTCAATAAGCGCTTTATAAACTTTATCCATTGAGCTCTTCTTGATGTTGACTGCAGGCTTCAAACTATTATCACTTAACTTTATGGCTGGAGCAAACAAGTCAGAAGTTATGGACCTTTTATATCGCCCTTTCCTGCCTCAGACAAACATAAAGACCACTAAGAATATTATATGTTAACTCACCTTAGCCTTCTAGGTGTTAACCTATAACCACCCTGGAAGGCCATACATATTGCCATCAACCTATTCACCAGTCCAAAACACCAGACATGTATCAACCTCTAAAACATTCTTGACTGCTAGTGATATTACCCAAAATACTTTTACTAACCACCATTGGCAGTGATGTGAGCATCAAGAGAGGTAGGGCATCTTGCCAGCTCCACTGTGGACACCAAGAAAATTGGAACGCCCTCATTCACCTATGTTTGCCTTTCAACTTTGTTCAAAACGGCTGTCTACAGATGGGTGATGCTGGCTTGGCTAAATATCCCTTTTACTTTCCAAAGACCCAGTGGCTCAAAAGCAAATTGAGGATTTGTTACATCCAATAGAGGGCGATTGAGCTTCTCAGCTCCTTTCCCATAATGCCTTGTGATATGCAGATGCTTCATGGAGTGCAAAAGACAATTTCGAATCTCCACACGCCTATACGGCGCTCTCCCTAAGGAGATATCTTCACTTTCTAAATTATCACGTGACACTTGGTAGTTGAACATTTTTGAAGTTCAAAATATATTATATATAGACATGTTGGGACATCCATCTGCTGCTTAATCTCTTTACAGTAACTGTCTGGCTGAGCATTATGGAATAGCTAGTTCAGCTGGCATATGACCTTTTATCCAAATTAGTTCTAAAAATGCAGCATTGTATTGTTACAACATTTCTGTAGAGATGCTGACTACTTTTAATTTAGATTTTTCTGTAACAAATGATGAGTCACTCATATTGCCAAACAGAAATATGGAAAATTTGTAAAACCAAAATTAAAGGGGTTTTATGGTTTGAACTGTTCGTGTTCTTCAGCTAATTCTCTGAGATTGAATTAGAAATCCAGGGGCGAGTCTCTCCTCTCAGCAGGCGTGTCACTCCAGCCAGCAGGTGTGTCTCTCCTCACTGAAAAGCTGTGACATCATCATTCTGGGTGAGGCAGTAGAAGCAGAAGGATGTCTGCATAGGACAGCTCCTCAGCCTCCTGAATGCTTCTCATGTTTCTGTAGAGCTTCAGGCTGACTCCACAAGCTCATTGCTCTCCTATACGCAGTTATACACACAGCCTGAACTGATGCAACATGTGAGGAATGTACACTGCCCCCCCCTTCCCTCTGTTACCAGACAGCAGTCGGTCTTACTGTTTTATATGGAGCAATGCACACTGCCCTCCTACCCTTCTCTCCCCCAGTTAACACGTAGGAACCAGTATAAGACTCTATCATAAGAGGGGATCTGTGACTTAAACACCCAGTAATTCCCCAGATCATTCACCTTAGAGCTGGGAGATGAGTATAGAGACAGCAGCCTTTGGTTTCACTATCGATTTTAACAGCTCAGAGGGGAGTAAACACAGAGTGTGCAGGCAGCCAATCACAGCGCAGGGTGTGTGTCCGGGGCATTTCCTGTCTGGGGGCATATTCCAACAGGCTGAATGAAATGTCAGCCAGCCAATCACAGTGCAGGGGGCGTGTTTAGGAGCAGGATCTGGCCAGGGCCGTTTCCTGACCAGCAGCAGCAGAAATAGAACACAGATGCTTAGAAAAGCTCATATCTGCAAAACCAAGTGACTGAGGCAATACAACCCTATTACAAAAGTGCTTATTTTTACTGTTCCCATAATCTGAGATATGATCTTTGTAGCGATACAACCCCTTTAAAACATTCTGAATAACTTAAAGCTTCAATTGCAATAAGCATTAGTTGTGTTATGTAAAAGATGCCATACCACAATGGCATTAGCTACTGTATGGGAGATTTCATTTAAACTTTTAAAACACATCATAACAGATCTTGCAGGTGTGTGTCAACCAAGTGTTACATACGTACCCCAACTGGAGAGAAAATGGTAACACTATAAATAGGAACACACAATCTGTTAAAAAAAAAAAAAAAAAACAACTTTCTATTATGATGTGTGGAGCCATGGGGGGGGTTGGAATAATGTGCATTAGAAACCACCATAGATACATCAATATTGCATATGGATAGGATCTACCATCAAGGTGTGAATCCTGAAGGTCCCACTGCAGGAATAGGCCCCCAGAAGTCTCAGTTCTGAACAGAGAGACGATCACGCTTGTGCGCTACTCTCCATTATTTTCTATAGGAGTTTAGAGTACAACCGAGCGGTGTGTTCACAGAACAAAATGCAGATTAATGTGCAAACATGACTGACTCTTCATTCTGAATGGAAGTTCCTGAATACTCATTCCCAAAATATGCCATCAAAGTGTGAGTTGGTTTCACCCCTTTAAGCATTCTCTTCTCGTTATTGGGATCCACACAGACCCTTAAGCTCTCACCACATCACAGAGGAGGAAAAGCCATAAGTTTAGTGAAGGGGGTATATCAGTGGTCTATATGTGACAGAGGGGTAACAGCAGTGATCCATCTGTGATGGGAGGACCACATCAGTGGTCTGTATGTACCAGAAGAAGGCTACAACTAGGATCCATATGAGACAGGAGGGCTACAGCAGTGGTCTATATGTGACAGGCGTTGGCTATATCAGAGGTCTAAATGCAACACGGGGGCTTCGGCTATATGTGAAAGAAGGGGGCTACAACACTGGTCTATATGTGACATATCAATGGGGTTCTATTGTTGTCTGGGGTACAATTTCAGGAATTATTTGTTTGGCTTTATTTTTTGGGAACACTATCTGGCACTGTTATTTTGCAACACCATTTGTGTGGCACTGTTATTTATATCTGAAATACAACAGGTACAGGTATGGGGCAGTGATGCAGACAACACTGAGGGCAATAACAGGATAAGAAGGTGTTGAGGAGATGAGGAATAGGTGGTGGTTTGGACTGGTGGAGGAGAAAAAAGAAGGTCAACACCTCCAGTCAAAGAAGATGTCATCCAGAAGTCAACATTTTCCTATCAATATGTGTAAAAACTTGCCCCTAAATAGATGTAATTGTTTTTATAAAGTATTTTATTGTGTTAATATAATGAACAATGTTTGGGAGGAGAGCTCAATCATGAAACTGCTGATGGTCTTTGTGTCAGAAGGCATTATGGGACCGAAACTGAGAAGCTCGAGCGCCCTCTATTGGATGTAACAAATCCTCAATTTGCTTTTGACCCACTGGGTCTTTGGAAAGCAAAAGGGATATTTAGCCAAGCCAGCATCATCCATCTGTAGACAGCCTTTTTAGGGTGTTTGCCCCTCGTCAGTACAGAGCAGAGCGATGCTGGCTTGGCTGAGTGGGAGGCAATGAGTGGCTCAGAAAGGGAAGATCTCTCCTTAGGGAGAGCTCCATATAGGCATGTAGAGATTCGAAATTGCCTTTTGCTTTCCAAAGTCCCAGTGGGTCAAAAGCAAATTGAGGATTTGTTACATCCAATAGAGGGCGCTTGAGCTTCCCAGCTCCTTTCCCATAATGCCTTGTGACATTCAGATGCTTCATGGAGTGCAATCTCCACACGCCTATAGGGCGCTCTCCCTAGGGAGAGATGGGCTTTATGATAAAATTCCCACAGTCTGTGTGCCTACTGTCTTAATTGACCATGGTGGGGGAGTTAAAATATTTCTCCCTGCCATGAGAGCGATATAGCCTACAAACTGCCCTGCATATGAACCATAGTTATGAGTCTGCTGTATCAGTGCCCCACCTTCCTGTCTTCTGTGTGTCCCTCACTAATGATTGACACATTGCTGTCCAAAGAAACAAATACATTAGCAACTATCAGTCACTGTCAAAGGGATAGGAGGGAGTGTTTTGTTCTTGAATATAGCAGACCTACACTCACCGGCCACTTTATTAGGTACACCTGTCCAACTGCTCGTTAACACTTAATTTCTAATCAGCCAATCACATGGCGGCAACTCAGTGCATTTAGGCATGTAGACATGGTCAAGACAATCTCCTGCAGTTCAAACCGAGCATCAGTATGGGGAAGAAAGGTGATTTGAGTGCCTTTGAACGTGGCAATGGTTGTTGGTGCCAGAAGGGCTGGTCTGAGTATTTCAGAAACTGCTGATCTCCTGGGATTTTCACGCACAACCATCTCTAGGGTTTACAGAGAATGGTCCGAAAAAGAGAAAACATCCAGTGAGCGGCAGTCCTGTGGGCGGAAATGCCTTGTTGATGCAAGAGGTCAAAGGAGAATGGGCAGACTGGTTCGAGCTGATAGAAAGGCAACAGTGACTCAAATAGCCACCCGTTACAACCAAGGTAGGCAGAAGAGCATCTCTGAACGCACAGTACGGCGAACTTTGAGGCAGATGGGCTACAGCAGCAGAAGACCACACCGGGTGCCACTCCTTTCAGCTAAGAACAGGAAACTGAGGCTCCAATTTGCCCAAGCTCATCGAAATTGGACAGTAGAAGATTGGAAAAACGTTGCCTGGTCTGATGAGTCTCGATTTCTGCTGCGACATTCGGATGGTAGGGTCAGAATTTGGTGTCAACAACATGAAAGCATGGATCCATCCTGTCTTGTATCAACGGTTCAGGCTGGTGGTGGTGGTGTCATGGTGTGGGGAATATTTTCTTGGCACTCTTTGGGCCCCTTGGTACCAATTGAGCATCGTTGCAACACCTTGTGGAATCTATGCCACGAAGAATTGAGGCAGTTCTGAAGGCAAAAGGGGGTCCAACCCGTTACTAGCATGGTGTACCTAATAAAGTGGCCGGTGAGTGTATATATTCTGTATTAGGCAAAAGGCACAGTGTTTCTAAACAGATTTTTATTTTATAGTTATAATTTACTGAAAATAAAATGAGTGACAACACATCTTACATATGCACAGAATACAAATAGCAGGGGGTAAATGTTGATTGTATTCACAGTGGATGGGGGATAGCAGAAGGAGGGGGCATGAGGTTGTTATATGGTTTGTAGTCACAGGCTAAAATTATGGAGAAAAGTCTTCAGCGCTTGTTCTAAACACGTTTTCTCATTACTCAGAGGTAAACTCTTTAATATTTTGGAATAACTGACAAGAAAATACATTTCTGAGTGATCAGATAGAGTCACAGATAGGTCATATTTATGCAGGAATGCAGAAACCACTAGAGGCAGAACAAACTTTCCTCCCTGTCTGTTGAAGCTTAGTTTTTTGTTTCTTAATGTTCTACTCGTTGGCTGAAAATGAGAACTGTTTTGTTATATATTTGCCAACTTTTTAAAATGGCCAAGTGGGAGATTGTAAAAATGTGAACAAACAGCACTGTGTAATTTTTTTTCCTTAGGCCGTGCCCATTTATATAAATCAAGCCCCAAGATATGGCACCTACGACAATGAGCTGACCACAATTAAAGGAGACGACTGTAGAAAAAAAGTTTTCTGTTTTAACTACTCTTTTTCGCATTGAAATTCCTGTAAGAATCAGTTCTGCATGTGCTGTGCCTAGAACATAAAGTCAGCTGTCCATATGCAAATGACCCCCTTAGTAGAGACATCTTTTCCATTGGGCACACCAGGCAGTTGCCCAGAGGCCCCACAAGTATGGGGGTCCCAGGTTGTATATATATATATATATATATATATATATATATATATCACAAAAAACATACCCTGGATCCCTTGGTTGGCTTTGCTTATTTAACTGTGTGTTTTAGCACATGTAGGACATGCAAACAGTTAAAAACCATGGTGGAGAAGGGAGCAAAAGGCTCTGCTCTGCCAATTAGTCCTGTAGGCTGCAGGCTGGTGATGTCCAGACATAAGTGACATGATAATATGGGTGTGCTTGGGCGTGGCTAGAGGCATGGCCTAGTGTAATGTCATGTATTTGGGTAGGGCCCACTGCAGTATTATGCCCGGGACCCATAATGCTGTTAAGACGGCTCTGCCCCCTAGCAACTGAGAGTACACCCATATCATGCTAGCAGTCCAGGCGGCTGCTATAGGGTGCAATAAAAGAGGGACCCCCAACTTAGATAATCCATGGGCAGCAAGTAACCTTATCCTTTTCCCTAAGTATCCATCTGTCCCAAACACTTCCTTAGACAACAGGTGGGGGAATATATTTTGGACTTAAAAAAGCTGGTAAATTTCTGGGGCACCCCACATACTCACCTCTCTACATTTCTGTAGTTTCCTTTCCTCCCTGGTACTGCTATAGACAATGTTCTGATACTGCTTTGTTGTTGACCCCTAGGAATGGTGGGAAAAGCTGGGACAGGGAGAGATAAGCATGTGGGGCACTGACCCTGGAGGTCTAAGGGATCATCCCTTTTTCCATGAGACATCCTAAGAAAGTAAGTTTCTGTCTCCACGATGAATATTTCAAGTTGGAATCCACATGGATTCCGACTGGAACTACTCATGTAAAACCAAAAGTAAACCATCCCCATTGATCTCAATAGAAAATATGCATTGTAGTTCATACAACACGGATTTTCGGTGGTTGGTTTTTCTCTATAAAAAAGTTCACTCTGGTTGAAAATGTGGAAATTTACTATTGATGTCAATGGGGGATCGCTAAAAAACCTCATAGAAATGAGTGGAACTCGTTAGTAAAATGATTCACTTATTAAAATGCAGATTCCTCTTGCAAGAACCATTATTATGATTAATACTATTATTATTGATTTTAAAAGCGCCATTAATTCCAGAGTGCTGTACATCCAAAGAGGGTCAAACTTCTTATTCGAATCCAGCACCACGAAAAAAAAAAATTATCTTAAAACTGTAATGTTTTATTTAGCTCCGATTAAAACATAGGGCGGCATATATGAATGGGGCTGCGCCAGAAATCTGGCGTCTTTTCAGCCCGATATCAGGTGCAGCCCCATTCATACATTTTTAAATGTGTCGCACGCCATTCTCGGGCGCATTACATAGTACCCACGGCACTTTGTAATGCTCCCAGGGGGGCATGTGGGAGACAAGGCGCACTAGATTTACAACTTCACTACAGCATTTCTAGGCGCATTACTGCTGGAACAGGTATACCACTTTCAAAGTGCTATACCTGAGCCAGATATGTCGTACAAGCGCTATGACCTGCTGTAGTGCAGGTTCATAAATCAGGCGCACTCTAGGCTTTTATTATGCGCAATTAACACGCCAAATTTCATGCACGTCGCCCATAATGTCCACAAAATATTAAAACACAAAATCTATAACAAGCAGACGCGTTTCAAGAGACAACCTTAGTCATTTCTGATACCCATGATAGGTTGTCTCTCAAAACGCATCTGCTTGTTATCGAGTTTGTGTTTTAACATTTTCTGGACATTAGGGGCGACCTGTATTATTTTTGGCACCCAGGCGCCAATTTTTTTGCGTGCATCAGTAGTGTCGAATCGCCTGAATCTTTGAACCTGTTCTTCTGGGGACATAGATTTAGTGCTTTCTAGCTACAAAGCGACTTCTGGCTCAGACAAAGGACTTTTAAAGTGGTCTACCTGTGCCAGCAGTAATGCACCTGGATTTGCCAATAAAAAGGCATGCATGTGTAGCTTCGTACGGTTCTAGTGCAACATGCTTCCAGCACACCCCATGATCTCAGGGGCGGGTGCTTTGTAATGCGCCTGGTATTGGAGTGCGCCTGTTTAAAAATAGAGTGAATGTATGTGTCACCCTATGTTTTGATCGTAGCTGCTAAATAAAACATTACAGTTTTAAGATAATGTATTTTTTTCGTGGTGCATCAAATAAGAATTTTGACTACGTGTTTAGTTTCCCGGGTCCTGGAAATTGTCTGTGCACCTCCCCCTACGAAAACATTGCATCTAATATCCCAGGTGAGCAACATTTTTTCTACTTTTAAACATCTAAAGAGGGGTTTAAAAGCATAACCTAAGACAAAAAGAAGAAGAATTATCATTCAATGAATGACAAAATGATACAGGAGGACACGGAACCATGCATGCGAGAGTTTACAATCTATAAGGGAGGGGGAAGGAAACAGAAGGTGATGGACAAACATGTTTGTATGGTGGGGTAGTGGGAAAAGGGTTATTATAGGTTTTAGGCTATCCTGAAGAGATAAGGGTTAACCCCTTAAGCCCCAGGCCTGAAAAGTAGTTAATGACCAGAAAATTTTTTACTTTTTGCCTCCTTGCGTTTCAACAGTTGTAACTTTTTTTATTTTTTCAATGACGCAGTTGGATGAGGCCTTGTTTTATTCGGGACAAGTTGTACTTTATGGGGAAATAGTTTAAGTTCACTTAGAAATTATTGCAGAATTTTTTACAAATTAAAAAATTTTTTTTTTGTTTTTTACATTTTGTTTACACCATTCATATTCCACACTTAATAACTTGTTAGATTAATTCTACATGTTATTACGGTCGTGTGGATACCCAATATTTGTAGGGTTTTTTTTTTGTGTGTAATGTATGCACAATTATTTTTAATAAATATTTATTTTTATTTTATTTATTTTTTTATTCATTTTTTTTTAATTTTTTACTATTTTTTTAATCCCATGAAGGGAGAACTGTTTTACTTTTTTTTTTTTTTTTTAACACTTAGTAATGTATTAGCATATTCATATATGCTAATACATTCTAATCTGTGTCACAGTGTGTCCTGGTCACTGGCTTCATACATAGACAGCTCTGGGGCCAAGCTAGGTCCCCAGGGCTGACTGTGCAGCCATTCCCCGGGCTCTGTCGGGTCACCGGGTGTTCCGATCACCCGACAGTGCAGGGGAACCTGCACCGCCGCAATCAAAGGGTTAAAGCACCGGGTTGCGGAGGTTTCCTCCACTTCCCGGTGCTCGCAGGAGATGCTCTGGGATCAGGGTTGTGTAGTACAGCCCCGATCCCAGCGCAGTTGCGGCGCCGGGCGGCGCAAACCCCTAAGTCTGCAGCGACGCCAAAAGACGTCGCTGCAGACGAACGACCCGCACCAGCCGACGTTAAAAGACGGTGCCCGGTCGTTAAGGGGTTAAAGAGGAGTTCTCTCCATGCTGTTTTATATAGCCTGCTCATCACAGCCAGATTCAGGCACTCACTGCAGGCTGTGGGTGGGTCTATTGCATATCAGCTTTGCTCTTCCTAGCTAAGCCTATTAGAGTGACATTGGTAACAGAATGTTTTAAATGGTAAGGCAGAAGGCTACAGAGTTCTAAAGGGTTAAAACTTGTCAGTGACTCAAATATACAAGCTCTTGTGCTCCCAATAAAACACAGCAGCGAATGACATCACCATGGTCAGCCAGGATAGCCAGAGTAATGAGAGCAGAGAGAGATGGTCAGTAACCTAGGGAAACTTGTGTACACAAGCAGGAGATAAGAACTGCTCTAACTCGGAGCAAAATCAAAACAGCAATGTGTTTGGTAATGGTCTTTCTTTACCTACATGTTTAATGCTAATCATTGTGGTAAGAAAACTCCTTTAAGGCAGAGATATATGATAAGGGACAGGTTATGGGGAGCTTTGTATGTCATAATTAATAGTTTCGATTGAATTCACTGGGCAATGAGTAGACAGTGAAGGGAATGACGGAAGGCAAAGGCCAATAAGTAATAAGAAGAAAGGTAAATTAACTGGGCAGCAAAGGTGTGGATGGAATGGAGAAGTGTTAGATGGGAGGCCACAGAGAAGGATGTTGCAGTAGTCTAGGTGGGAGATGAGGGAATGAACTAACAATTGATTTTATAGGATAATAATATATGCAGCAATTCTCAAATGTATATTTACCGCTTATGGCATATTGTTGTGTTACACAGTTCGATGGCAGCTATATAAATCCCTATGCTGTGTGCTCCTTCTAGTGACAGTTGCAGAAAGACTAAATTCTAGCCTTTTAATTTATACCATTGAGTAGTAGAAGCTTATACATTTCTAACCTTCTTATGATGTGCGATATAGTACTGCATCAGTTTTGTACATGGTAAGGTTACACATATCAGCTCAAAGGTAATGTATCCTTTAAATCAAGGCTGCCATCACATCAGTACTGGCGTTACTACAGTGAGAAGCCCAGTCTAATGAGTTCAATAGATGCCTACCTCTACCATCAATTTGTTGTGTGGTTTCACACAGTTACACTTGTATTAAAGGGGTTGTCTCACTACAAGGATGACTCTTTATGTTAAAGCTCTTGCAAAAACAAGTCACTTTGCAATATATGTCAATTAGCAGTGTCCCACCTATTCCTAGATATCCCCTCTTGTATGGGCTGCAGCAGCTCCTCAGGTCGCTATAGCTACAGACCTGTTTGATCTCTCCTGATAGGCTGCCAGCACTGGTTGCTATAGCTACAGACCTGGCTTCTACTGCAGTCTAGTGGAATCCAGTAAACACGACCCTGAATTCAAAGTGAAACCATGAAAACAGGACTGAGGTAAAATGAATCAATGTAGTGAGACAACCCCTTTAAATAAATGGGTTTCATTAAGTCAATAGTGTGCATAGGGTATATTCATTTCTCAGGCCAAAGTAAATGAACCGCTCCCTTCTTCAGAAATCTGCCATATATATGGTTTGCGAGTCTGTGAGGCTCATATTACTATATATTCTTCAATGCCTGGGTGATGCATATTTCTATAAATGCTTACAGCAATGCATACGTCACAGTATTCAGAGCAGTCTCCATTTTTTCGGTTAAGACAAATTTCAAATAGTAGATGTGAAGCATTAAGACTCTAACTATAGACACAAAAAATGTATAAAGCAACATGAAGATGTGAGTGATCCCATTAATACAAAATGCTCCAAAACAGTATATGTTAGTTCCTGGCTTCTGGGCTAATTCTACAGGACATGTGTTATCTCCAGGGAAATGAGACAAGCAGTGACCCATGGATATCCTTCATGGTCTGCTTCATCCCTGAGAAGTCAACATATCTACGTTTATCATGTGTTTGACACCATATAGCACTAGAGCGATGAATTACACATTGCTGTCTCGTGCAATTGCCCAATTCAAAGTAGATTGATTGCAGTGTAAATAGTCGTGTACTTTATGTGCCGAGGAACGGGGTCCAAGGAGGGCTTATTCCAGTGTTGAACATGTGTAATTAGATACGGTTCTAAAAAACCTACAATATAAACAAGGATACGAAACTCATCTTCACATACAGTGTATGCTGTGATTTTAAACACTGCTATTAAAGGGGTTTTGCCACGATCTCATTTCATGCCTCCTGCATCCAGCTCTTCAGCTGTGTGTGCTCAGAAGGGGGGCGGGTGTGATTTGTTTGAATTGCATATCATGTTACCCAGCAGGCTGACATCACTAGGTCTTTCCTCTCTGTAGTCATAGAAAGGTCCGTTTATGTAAAGCATTGTGAGTAGCTGAGAGGTGAAGTTTTTGCTTCCCAGGCAAAAAGGTCTAGGTTCAACCCCTTCGGGAAAAAACCTTGGTTTTTTTTCCCTCTTTACAATGCCCCAACCTGATTGAGGTTTTTTTTATTATTTGCACTGTTTGACTAAAAACCCAAGAGCACAGAGAATGAGAGTAGAGTTAAAAAGCACCGGGGGTTTAACACTCGTAGCTGTCTGAGAGGGGGGTGATGTCTGAGCATGGCCCCAGCATGGGGAGTTTGGCCGGGTCGATCCCTGGAGGGGCTGAAAACAAGGGGATCACTAAAGGACACAAAAACAAAAATGGTGCAGAATGTTTATAATGATGAATGGTGAAAAATGTTTTGTTATTTCATTTGCAAGCTTCCCACGTCAATTTTATTTCATGGCAAAACCCCTTTAAGTCAAGTTTTATACTTTTACAGTCGAGTGCACACGCTGGATTTTTTTTTTTTTTTTACTTTTTCTACAGTGGCTCTGTGGTTCAAGCCATACAACATTTGCATTTTCTTAAACACTCACTACTGGCTGGGTCACCACAAGAAAGATAAGTGCCTTTCATAAGGCCTATAAAAACTAAATAACACTATGGAGATACATTTATCCAGTAGACCCATTCGTGCCCCACTCACATGCGTGCTTTTATCAATATCGGGGCGTCGCTGGGCTGTTTTTCGGGGCTCGGGCCCCGAATAAAAACCCCCTGTGCCCGGTTCTCCCGGGCTCCAGGCCCTTGCCGGGGCCGGGAGCACCGACGGCCCTTTCATGCAGGGTGCGTCCGCTGGACCACATCACTAGGGCTTCTGCGGAGCGAGAGCAACGCTCCTCCCCCGCAGACAGTGCGGACCCCAGGTCCGAACAGGGGGCCGGGGGTTTCCCCAGCGCGGGACCCCCCGCGGCCCCCTTGCCCTCAGCCGCGCGCGCGATGATTGATGTCATCGCGCCCTTGCCTTTCCCTGGGGCGCACAGGCGTCAAGGCGTCGCCCGGGGACTCCCGGAGGAGACGTCGCCGGGGAGTTAAGGTAGTATATGTTGTTATTTTTAACGCGTTCCCTGCCTCATCCCCCTAAACTGCCTGTGCCCCTATAATCCCTCCCTGGGCCCCCATATTATGCTGTCCCCCTATAATGCCTCCCTGTGGCCCCCAATCCCTGCCTGGGGGCCCCCATATCCTCCTGGCCCTAATGCCTGCTGGGCCCCCCATTCCCTCCTGGGGCCCCCATATCCTGCTGTCCCCCTATATGCCTCCTGTGCCCCCATTATCCCCGGGGCCCCATTCCCTGTCTGTCCCCCCTATAACCTCCCTGTGGCCCCCCAAAGCTGCCAGTGGCCCCATACCCCTTCTGGGGGCCCCCATATGCGCTGTCCCTATAATGCCTCCCTGTGCCCTATATCCCTGCCTGGGGCCCCCTTCGCTGCCTGGGCCCCCCCTTTTTCCTCCCCTGGGGCCCCCCAAATACGCCTCCCTGTGGCCACCATATGCCTGCCTGTGGCCACCTTTTGCGCCTGGCCCCAAAATTACCTGTGTCCCCCCCATATACTCCCTGTGTTCCATATCCCCTGTTGGCCCCCCATATACTGCCTGTGGCCCTATATACCGCCTGTCCCCCCCTATACTGCCGGTCCCATATACCTGCCTCAGTGACCCCTTTAACGCCTCAGTGACCCCATATACTGCCTAGTCCCCTTAAAACCCTTTCTTTGGCCCAATATACGCCTCGTGCCCCCTATACTCCCTGGGGCCCCCCATATACTGCCTCGTGCCCCTATATATTTGCCAGGGGCCCCCATTATCCTGTCCCCCCCTATATACTCCCTTTGGGCCCCCTATTACCTCCCTTGGGGCCCCCATATACCTGCCTGTGGCCTAATATCTGCCTGTGGCCCCATAATCTGCCTTCCCCCATTTTCTGCTTCATGCCCCTTTATATAATGTGGGGACGTTTTACCTATTTTAAAGGGATTGCTGAAATGTGAGGTTTCTAAATATTTGTGTCCAAATCCTCGGGAGAGTTTTTGCCGGGCAATCGTGAAGGGGTGAACCGGATGGGAAGAAAAGGGAAAGTGAACATGTGATCAGAAAAGACGTTCCCGGGGGTTACTAAATTAAGCAGTGTAATCACTTATATGTCTGCGGGGCCACTAGTATCTACACTACCGGTCCCCGTTTAGGGTAAATTGTCTCTGGGCCTTTTTTGCAGTGGTAGTCACATGTGGGGTTGCATTCGGTCAGAAATCGGCAGGAAATTTTTTGGCCTTTAATAGTAAAAGTTTGGGTCTTGGTTTTGAGGGGGTTTTAGTAACAACATTGTTGGTGATTTGCTCCATGTGTTTTGGGGGATGTTTTGGTGATGTTTAGGGGGATTTTCTATGAAGGGGAAATTCTGAAAAAGTAAATTTTTCATTTGGTTTATTTTTACTGTACAGGGATGCGAGGAGTGGAGGGATCGTGTGGATGTGCAGAAAAATTGTAACAGGAACGAAGGTTTTTCTCGTAAAAAAAAACCCAGTTCACAATGAGGCGCGAAAAATGTCGTGTGAACCCCGCCCCACCAGAAAAAAACAAAGGGCCCGAGCCCCGGATGTTTTAGGACCCTAGCAACGCCCCTGTCAATACTAATCTTATGGATTTGCTCTAGTATTTTCTTGAAGTTATTTGGTTTTTAGGCCTGGTACACATCTGTGTTCAAGGGTCCGTTAGAAGGTTCCATTGCAGATTTTGTCAGAAATTACAGACTCAGTAATACAGAATGTAATGCTTTTTTCCATTCTAGTGACACACCATAAAGAAAATCTGCCAGACCCCACTATAGCACCTTTGGTGTCTGCCAGATAGACCGCGGTAATTTTACGTTATTTTTCTGTTCCTATGGTGTGGACAATAATAAAGACAAACATTTATTTATCTAACTATTTTCTTGCCATTCCAACTGTTAGACACTTATTCAACAAAGTCGTGCTAATAGTGCTAGACAAGCTAGGTCAATAAACTGTGCTCATATCAATGGCCTATATCCTAACTTCTTCACCTACAGAGAACCCATAACGAGGTTCTGATCTGCCATATTTAACATGTGGCTTCCATAGGTTAATGGAATGTTGACCTCCTGATTCCTTGGGGTCAACATTTCAGTAATTTTTTGGGCTGCCAAGCCCAGAGGACGATACAGGTATGGGCTTAGGTCCTACTACTGGCGAAGTAATGCAGGTGGTGACAGTAATGACTGCATGCCCCTTGGTTGTGGTGCTGTTGTTTAAAATAAATGCTAAATTATTTATCACTTGTTGTTGCCATTCCAGATCTATTACACTTAGGGTAAGTTCACACGGCTTAATTGCGGGGCGTACTGTATGCCCCGCAATTAAGCCGGGTGTTCGGGAGTCGGCCTGATACGCAAAAGCGCTGCAAATAAATGACATGTCAATTATCTCCCCGGGTATACAATACGATTGTATTGTACACCTGGGGAGAGGAGACGTAATCCATAGTTGTCTATGAGAACTGTGGATTACCTTAATGATTGGGGCGCATCTCGCTCGTATTAGAGCGCAATATGCGCTCAATACATGGCAAAATGCGTCCCAAAATAAGCCGTGTGAATATACCCTTGGGCAACAGTAGTAGCAGTGCCAGACAAGGTTTACCTATGTAAAATGATAAATATTCCTACTTCTCATCCTACAGAGAATTGATAATGAGTTTATGATCTGTCACATTCAACATGATACTATCAGAGGTGTATCTTAAAGCTCCTGGGCCTCAATGCAAAAAGTGAAATTGGACCACCCCTCCTCCCCAGCTACCATATGCTATTTATAATACTGGTGTCTTCCTATGTTGCAGGAGGGCTTTTGGGCCCCCTCAGGCTGCAGGGCCGGGTAGAGACTGCTACCACTGCACCCCCTCTAGCTAAACCCTTGACTACCATGGGTTATTGGTATATTCATTCCTTTGCGGTCAATGTTACAGACCATATTTGGTGCTTATTAAAGAAGTTGTGTAAGAAACCCCCAAAAATAAGAATATATAGGGCGACATGTATGATTTTTGGCGCCCAGGTGCCTTTTTTTGCGCACATTAGTAGCATAGAATGCGCTTGAATCAATGAACCTGTTCTACTGCAGGTCATAGACTTAGCGCTTTCTAGCTACAAAGCATCACTTCTGGCTCAGGTAAACCACTTTTAAAGTAGTCTACACGTGCCAGCAGAAATGCGCCTAGTTTTGCTGCACTAAAGTAATAAATGTGTAGTATTGTACGGTTGTAGTGAGACACACCTCAAACTCATGCCCCAATCTCAGGCGCATTACAAAGTACTGAGGGCACTTTATAATGCCCTAATATTGTAGTGTACCTGGTTAAAAATAGAGCAAATGCGGCCCTGTTCATACAGTGCAGTAACAGTAAATATAAGCAGTAACTATCTGTCACAATCCAGTGTGTGAACTGCTTACAAATGCTGTTATATTGTCTATTGCTATGGGTGATCTTTCTCCTCACTGGGATGGTAGGCGGAGCTACAGTTGCCTGGCGCACTGTGTGTACAGCCCTCCATCTCCTTTCTACTCTGCAGAGCCTTCCCTCATGCTACAAGTCTGTCAGACTGACTGAGCACAGCACATGCCCAGTGATGTCAGTCAGCATAACCAGGAAGTAACTCAGTCTGTCCTAATTCCTGTAGGACAGGTTTCTGCTGAGGAAGCAGCCTGGCAGCCATTTTGTTCTTCTATAATGATTATCCCCTAGACAAAATGAGCAGACTTTTCTTATTCAAGATATTTAGGAATGTTTTCATTAAGACATGTAGTTTATGTATTTAGTTTTTTTCTTTTCCTGGAAAACCCCTTTAAGTTGTTTAGCTATCTGGCAACTGGTAACTAATGCAGTGTCAAACTGGGGTTCCTTGTCCCTACCGAAACTATCCTATATATAAAAAAGTAACAATAGGTTTTTCATGAATCAGCTTAAAAAAATATCCTCAAAAGCAAGTGAATTGATGCAAGGTCAGCTCTGAAAGAAGATAGTATGGATTCATAAGGACATCTTGTTGTGCTCTGATGATGGGCCAATCCAACTTGATCTTTGTTTCAGTTTGATTCCTGAGTCAGTAAACTTTGCTTTACAAGCTAGAGAAATTTCTTACACATCATCTCTGGTGGTTGGTGGTATATTCAGCAAACAATCCCTAATGTTTAATGCTATAGTCATTCATATGTCTTATAGACCTTGATCAATGGTAGATTCAACTGTTCTATGTTTAATGGACATTTTTTTTATTATTCCCATTTGCCTTTCTACTCCTGGTCCTGTTATTTGCCAGGATCCTGTATACAATCCTATTGATAAATAATACAATATATACTCCACTTTCAACACATGCATGACTTCCAGGCTCGGACTGGCCCACAGGGTAATAGGGAAAACTCCCGGTGGGCCCCTGAGTTTGCTGACCTGGAGTTGTTTTTTTACTTCACATACATCATCATAAGAGGTAAAAAAGCATAGAAAAAAGCAAGAGGCAACGCATAGGAGGCATGTACAGTCATTTACTGTAGCTGTAGGGTGGGCCCCTAAAATAAACTCCACTGGTGGGCCCAGAAACAGCTCAACTGGTGGGTCCCTAGAATCAACTCAACCTTTGGGCCCTAAGCACTCCAGTCCGACATTGATGACTTCATACTGTAAGTTTTAATACTATGTCAGATTTGGTATCATATATCTGATCTCTAATAATATTGTAATTTCTGGCATTAAATAATATTTGTTATTCAACCCAATTATACACAACTTATATCAGATATTTGCAATTAGGTCACTGCATTTCTATTAATTGGCACAATACTATGTTGGAGGGCCACACAGCTCAGCAGTTCCCGTCATAAAATGGTCACTGAACTGTGTTCTAATATGCGTTTTTTTGCATAAAAAAAAATGTCATTTTACTTATCTTGTGAAACCTAAACACCTGCGTTAAAGATGAAAATTGAAGCTACTATACAGAAAATAAGAGACGATTCTAAGGGGAACTCACTGAAAACTGACACTGCCCTTTTAGAATTAGGGGCACTTGGTGACTATGATCTTGTTTGAATCAAGAGGAATAGTATTATACATTATCTAATCTACCATGCTGCCAACATTGTAAACACTGATCAAACATTCATCATTCACTATCATAATTTCTGTAGTGCAAGCATTTTGTAATATAGAGAAAAAACAAAGTAAAACATATCCCATAGTCCTCACTGAGGTTCCACAGCAGATACCCGATAACCTTCCTCTTTTCCCCAGTGGGGATTTGGTTGCTTGTGGTTATTAATCATCTTTGCCTTGTGATAATTAAATTCAATTTTCCATGCACTGACTTCCTGCTGGGCTTGTGTTTATATACAGCAGCCTATCTGAACAGGCAGAGCCTCAACATAAATTATGTGTTTACATTTTGATTGACTCTCATTAGACAGGTAGTCAAACTGGATATACTGATCATAGCAGTGCCCCAATGGAGCAGGGCCAAAAAGCAGCCAGGCTTGAAAAGAAGAAAAGTTAGTTGTAATTTAAAAGTTTAGATGGAGAAGCAGGTAGTTCAGCCACCTAAACAACTATACAATGCCTTAAAACACTCCTGACTGTGTCTCCCAATATATCTATTAAACTTCTCACGGAATGTAAAGGGAATAATTGTATCCTTCTACGTATAGAAGTGTATATATATTCAGTTAACAGTTTTGTATGTTTTGCCTTCTATATGTATATACTAAGTATATATCAGGCCTGGCAGCGTGGTGTTGTTGGACCACTGGGTTGTTCCCCTCACTGGTGTGGCTGTTGCTACGGCTGTGATCACCCACCATGCAGTGCTACTCCCATTAGTGTAGGGACCCACTTTAAAGAGGTCGCCATGAAGTGGCAAGTGGGCTTATACCATAGTTACATAGTTCGTACGGTTGAAAAAAAGACATGTGTCCATCAAGTTCAACCAAGGACTACCATTTGATCAAAATGTATACTAAGGACCTCAAGTTCATTTTTGCTGAGAAGCAGTAGATCAATGAATAGTATGAGGATGTGCAGTCCATGTTTCTCTTACCCACGTGAATAACATTATATATGTTTTCTTCTGTTTAATTACAGGTGTTGCTTAATGGTGGATTGTAATGCCCAGCGGTGCTGCCATGTTAGATTTCGGTGGTTAGCAACATGGATGAAAGCCTGAGCTGCCAACCACAGTGGAAAATATAGGTATATGCATAGGCCACAGAAGTGCCTAGCAATGGCAGATGGATACATGGGATGACGCTAGTGTACTATGCTACCATGTTGAGAGGAAATAGCCTTGAGGTAAGGCTTCTGGCACCAAAAAAAAAACAAGTGAGGATACAGCTTTGTGTTTTGTAGTGAGAAGTTCTGGTGCACTTTTGCAATAAGAAGTAGGTCTAGGCTTGGACATCAGGCACTAGCTTTCTCATCTGAAGTATGGCAATGTTGGCTGAAAGACATGGCACCGGACTGTAGACAGTTGATCAGTAGCATCAACTGTGCAGTAAGGGCAAGACTTTGCAGGCGAAACAGCAGTGCTGCTTTGACAAGCTGAGCCGGGACGTTATGGAGCACACAGTGAGCTAGGTAAGTGACTGCTTGGCGTGTGCTATGTGAATTGTCACTGAAGCAATGTAAGCTGAGTGCATGTCTATAGGGTCTGTGGAACAAAGTCAGCCTGATACGGGTAATCTGTAGGAAGTTATGGAGTGCTCAGACCTGGGGTAGCTGTGGGGTGGGAGAATCCTAATTCCTATCTAACCAGTGGACAACTACAGGGGGTATTAGTTGCCTTGCAAACCTGTGGAGTAGACTTGAAACTTAGACCTATTATTGTGGCCCAGATTGTGGGGCGTAGGTAAAAGACCTAATTGGGCTAGTCCTGGAAGCAGTGAGCCCAATAGTTAGTGAAAGAGGAGGGAAATTGGGGACTTTGAGGCCAGGGTCTAAATACACCAGACCATCCACCAGCTATTTTGGAAGGAGAATAGGAGGTGGGCCTTAGAAATGCCTAGTGGTGCCGGTAGTGGGAGACAGCCTACTAAACAATAATTTGCTCTGGGGAAGTCTTTGTTAGTGCTCTGGAGAACAAAGTCTGATGGAAAAAAAATAGAAAGCAGTAACTGGTAAGCGAGGTCTTGTGAAACATAACGCAGGCCAGAAGGGGCTCTTGTAAAAAGAACAGGAACACAAGACTGATTTGGTGGATTAAGTATTGTTAAATTGCTGTTAATGTATTGGATATTAGGTTTAAGAAGAAGTAACATCTACTGTGAATGTAACCAATACGCTTTTCTTCCTCTCTTAAGAATTGCAACCTCCAAGATTGCTGTAACACTGTACTTCAATACTTTTGTACTTCAGAAGTTCAAGAAACTTGTTTGTTTTGATTACATTGGTCTCTACTTGTCTTCTTTTACAGGGAACCAAGTATGAGGAAAGAGTCTCAACCCCACACCACAAGGAGATACCCTCTCCTAACTCATACTACCGTATGAATAACCATAACCATTTTCCAAAGGTACTGACTTACAATATGTTTAAACAACTGGATATTTGTCTACAGGAAATGTGCCCCAGTATTAAATATGTGTTACAGTATTACATATCTATTAGTAAACGCGCCCCAGTATTAAATATGTGTTACAGTATTATATATCTATTAGTAAATGCGCCCCACTATTAAATATGTTAGACATCTATAAATCCATACCAGCCATGACCAAATTGCAGTCTGCCAATAGATTTCACAGTGGGACCATTGGATCTTAATGTTAGGTGTTCTCTTTTTGGCCTCCACACAAAGTTGGAAAACTGGCTCATTATAGGGTTTTATCTCAGTCACCCTATTACCACTCTTTTCTGCTTTGATGCTTGTTTGGGTATCATAAAATAGTTGATATCTTATGTACATTATACTCAGAGCAGAGGAAAGGAGCAGCATAGCCATGTATAAAGAAGGCACTCCTAATGAAGCTGCATAGCCAGTGAAACGCTGATGTAGCCTAGCCTGTGACCGACACAATCCTGCCATGCCCTGTCATTTGGGGTTATTTTGATTGCTATATCAAATACATTCTCTTATACAACTTTCCCAAAGGGGTTTCTCTGGTGGATATAGTTTTGGTTTAATATTGCTTTTGTTATATCTATTATTGCTTATTTCTTATTTTTTATTTTTTTATCAATACTATATCCAATACTATATACCATATCAGGTATTTCATCTATTTCCCCAACAGGGTTTGAAACTGTTAAAACATCTATAAGTTTTTAAGTGTTGAGTTTTTGTACTCTCTCGTTTAATAAAGTTTATATGGGTGTGCAGTCATTTGGTATGTTTTCATTTCTTCTATGAGATAGTACTATAAATAAACATAACTACTTTCCAAGCCTACTGACTATTAATCAAGATTAGTCATAATGACCAAATTGCAATCTACCACTAGACTTCACAGTGGGACCATTGGATCTTATTATTTGATGACCAGGTTGTTCTCTTGTAGCTCTACATAAAGTTGGAAAACTGGCTCATTAATAGGTTTTTATTTCACTCACCCTATTTACCACTTATTCGGGAGTCATAAAAGAGTTGGCATCTTATGTATATTATGCTCAATGCAGAAGAGAGGAGCAGCATAACCATGTTTGAAGAAGGTATGACTGTGGAGCCATAAGTAACTAACTGTGGCTGCTATGACTATTATAGAGCATCTGGAATAGATGCAACAAGTACATATCCTGAGACCCTTAAAATGTAGATCCAATAAACACTGATCTCGAAGGTGCGCCATGTTGTTTTTATCTTAGCAGTGGAAAGTTCTATACAATTTTCGGGCTTAGAAATAGATAGACACAGTAAGCCATTCTGTTAGGGAGAATTATTCTTAGTTATAAAGTTTTCTGCTAAGAAACAGTAAATGTTACAACACAAATAAAACATTTAATATATGCAATCTTGGAGAATTCCTTGGGGCCTACTGACAACCTATCTCTGTATGTCTAACAGCAGGTGTGGAGATTTGTGAGTGTGCAGCAAAATCTGTGTGTCTCTTAAGAATAGGCCGCTGATATAAAAAAAAAACTATTCATGCTGGGAAGTCATCATCAAACAACAGTCACCTTGCGCTTTGCTTCACATTGCGTTTACATGCTGCTCACATAGCTCCTAATCATATATTCAAGACCTATGCAAATTCTTTTTTATCAGTGGGGCTCATTAAAAACAGTGATGCTTTTGGAGGTGATTTATAAATCCTCTCAGAGTACACGATTGCAGTTTGCTTTTTTTTTCCCCTGTTAAGAGCAGGCAGCCATTAAAGGCCATGGGTTCCTGCCATCTATTGTTGTAACAATCCATTGCTGTAGTTTGTGTAAGGGCCATAAATTCCACTATGCCTTCAATTAATGTGCTTGTGTTTCACCCCCTGGTTCAATACCTGCTTGGAATTATTAGTGAAAGAATTTTTTTTGTGTAATGTGAATTCTTCTATTGCTTTGTGCTTTCCATTATGGGTCACTGAACAGAATTTAAATGCTCTTAAGCCTATCATCAAAATAGCAACCAAACTTTGGGGAAAAAATGCACAGATGGTGGGTGGTTTCACCTCCTTGTAACCCCAATACATCTTTCTGCTTGAAAGTAAAGTTTGAATAAAAAGCAGCTTCATCGCTCTGTCCAAGTCCCTTCTTTGCGGCGGCCTCCAGCTGTTATTTTGTTTAATCTCACTCAAGCATTGAAATGTCTCCCCTGCTTCCTCTGACCTTCTCCTATGTCCATAAAATAGCCTGGTTGAAACCAGACATAAGGCCGCCCAAGGATAGATGGATATTTTATGGCCTTAGTCCTTAGAGGATGGTGGTTGGACATTTATCACTCTATTGCAGTGGTAGATCTTGGCTAGTATGAAATTCTTTACACAGATCCAGAACAATGTTTTGGAAGCTTGATATTTTCTTAGGATAAGAGCTCTGCTACTCAGTATGGAAACAGGAGAAAAAGATATTTAAGCATCTCCTTAGAAAACTCAGCTATTTTAACTTTTCTTTGTAAGAGATATGACATAGCCTGCATCACAGGAGACACCTAAGGCTATGTCTACACTGCATCGGACAAAAAACGGCCCAAAAGCGGCAACTTTTTTCTGATGCAGGACCGCGTTTTCTGTCACGCTTTGTACAAAAACCGCGGTTGCTTCTCGTTTTTTTTTGCCGTCACCCATACAATTGTATTGTATGGGAAGACGCCAAGAAAACTAAAAGTGCCGGTGTATTATACAACATTATGGAAACTATAGGCCGGTAAGCTTAACCTCTGTTGTTGGTAAAATGTTTGAAGGTTTTCTCAGAGATGCTATCCTGGAGTATCTCGCTGAAAATAAATGTATAACGCCGTTCCAGCATGGGTTTATGAAGGATCGATCCTGTCAGACTAATCTCATCAGCTTCTATGAGGAAATTAGTTCTAGACTGGATCGGGGTGAGGCACTGGATGTCATATATACATATATATTTTTCTAAAGCATTTGATACGGTGCCACATAAAAGGTTGGTAAGTAAAATGAGAATGCTTGGACTTGGGGAAAATGTGTGCAAGTGGGTAAGCAACTGGCTCAGAGATAGAAAACAAAGGGTGGTAATTAATGGTGCATACTCAGACTGGATCCCTGTTACTACTGGGGTACCACAGGGCCCTATCCTCTATAACATTTTTCATTAAAGTTCTTACACATGGATTGCACAGTAGAATATCGATCTTTGCAGATGATACTAAGCTCTGTAAAGTAATCAACACAATAGAGGATAATGTGTTATTACAAAGGGATCTGGATAAGTTGGAGGCCTGGGCAGAGAATGGCAGATGAGGTTTAACACAGATAAATGCAAGGTTATGCACATGGGGAGGAAAAATCCATTACATGACTACATGTTAAATGGAAGAACGCTGGGTAAAAGTGACATGGAGAAGGACTTGGGAATCCTGGTGGACAGTAAACTTAATTGTAGCAGCCAGTGTCAGGCAGCAGCTGCCAAGGCAAACAGGATCATGGGGTTTATTAAAAGGGGCATAGATGCACATGATGAGAACATTATTCTCCCATTATATAAGTCACTGGGTTTTGACCCCCATATGGAATATTGTGTACAGTTTTGGGGACCAGTGAACAGGAAAGACATTGTAGAGCTTGAACAGGTACAAAGACGGGCAACAAAAATAATAAACGGACTGGGTGGACTACAATACCCAGAAAGATTAGTAAGATTGGGGTTATTTAGTTCAGAGAAAAAACGACTTTAGGGGGACATGATAAATATGTTTAAATACATCAAAGGTCAATATAGAGATCTCTCTCAAGATTTATTTATACCCAGGATTGTATCTAGAACAAGGGGGTATCCTCTACGTCTTGAGGAACGAAAGTTTATACATATAGAAAGGGATTCTTTACTGTTAGAGCAGTGAGCCTATGGAACTCTCTGCCAGAGGAAACTGTCATGGTGAATTCACTAACAGAGTTCAAAGGGTCTGGATGCATTTCTGGAGCGTGATAATATAACAAGTTATAGTGTCTAGGATTCTGGAAGAGGGGTCATTAATCCAGGGATTTTTCCAATTGCCAGATTGGAGTCGGGAAGGAATTTTTTCTCTAAAATGAGGATAATTGGCTTCTACCTCATTGGGGGTTTTTTGCCTTCCTCTGGATCAACACTTTAGCAAAATAGGCTGAACTGGATGGATGTCTTGTCTTTTTTCGGCCTTACAAACTATGTAACTATGTAACTATGTATAATACGCCGGCACCAAAAGACGAGCTGTGGAGACTAAAAACTAAAAGCGCCAAAGATACGATCGTAATCCTGTGCAGTGGAGACATAGCCTAACAACTGATGTAAATGAGATGAGAATTATTTAAAGGGATTTACTCACTACAAAGATTAGCTTTCAACATGCAAGGACAAGTAATTGAAGACTTTTTCCAAATATATTAGACTGTTGATTTTACCTTGGTCATGAGATAAAAGTGATTTTATCTGCTCTAAGTGCACACAGATTTCTCTAGTTACGTCCATAATCTTTCTTCCCGATTAGACAGAGAGCAGGGAGTGAAGTCACCATGGACTGAGCTTACTCTTGGAGCAGACTAATTATCTCTAACTTTTATCTCTAGCTTTTGTTTAGCTATTGTTTTCACTTGTAGCTTTGTTTACTGAAGATTAAGTCTCCTGCACTTATGTCATTGTAACGTCTCAGCTAGTTACAGAGATGCTAAATATGCTAAAAACTGCTACTGAATCATCCACAGCCTGATGAGACCAGAGTGGATGAAGAGCTGCTTGTGACTCAGCATGGTGAAACAGCATGGTGAGAAAACCCCTTTAAGGGAATCCTCCAGGAAAAACTGATAAACTTTATTATGCATAGTAATAAGTTATACTTGGGCTATTTTTTTAAAATTTTACTACAGTTATCCAGCTAAACCTTAAAATATGTTTTTCAACACGGGTGGAAATAGCCTTCAAAAATTATTCCAACAAGAATTGCTCTTCAATGAGGCACAATTAATACTACCGTAAAAACAGATGCAGACTCTGCTTATAAGAGGAACCAGAGCTGCAGATTATGACTGTGACAGATACTTTGGCAGATGTTTTGGACACCTATAGGGCTTGCTAAAAGACTGAAGATTAAAATAAGTATCACCTTTATGATGCCTTGACTATATTTGAAGACTTCTACATGAAGACTTTGACATTTTTGACATGTTACTCGTGTGAGTTTTACACTGAAGCACTGTGGCATTTGTATGTTTGCCTATAGAGAGAGAGCGGTCAGTTTAGCTGACGGGGCAGCGAGAAGCTGCTGCAGGTGGGAGAGATGAGTCCATTGTGTGGCTTTTCCCTGCCCCGCCCGATTTCAACTAGTTTTTTACCTTTAAACGCCGCAGTATTTCAGAGTAAAACCCACATGGTTGGGACCGGGTAATTTAATTGTTTCATACAGCATAAAGTAATTGACAGGTTCCCTTTCAAGAGGTTGTCTGACTTACATAATTATCGCCCATATGCGCTTTTAGGGTACAGCTGTAAAGGAGTGCCCCATTGTATTAGTAAGGTAAACCAATGCAAAAAGCATTTCAACCTCTAGAGGACACGGCTTGCCTATGAATTTGAGTGGGTGCTAGGTAATGCATAATTTCACATCTTGCATTGTTATAGCAGAGCCTGTCAATCATGGACCAACTAACTGGGCTTACTCTCTCTGTAAGGGAAGATCTCACCAGTGCTGCCCACCTGTACCTCTGCGGTCGAATCCCACACTGCTTCTGGTATCCTCTTCTGGAAACCTTCTGCTTACTGGACTATCAGTGAATGGCGTGTCCAACCCGGCCTGCCCTACCTATCGCTGGCAGATAGTAGGGTTCCCCTTTTTCTGCTGCTTACAACTGGAACTATATACACACTCAGAACTGAACTTAACTGAACTTGAAACTAAGTGCAGAGCTGATAGGCTTTCCTATTTAACTTTGTAAATTCCATATGTACATTTCCCCCATCCTTACAACCTCTCTGTCAGGACATCTGAAATATCTGACATAGTGCAGATCTGTTGTAAACCAAATGGTGTTTCCCCCCTTTCTACCCTCCCTGAGCATTATATGAGGCTACATAGTCCTCAGTAGTATTTGAATATGTTCGGATTCAGAGAATACTAAATTGCAACCAGTAGATTTTATCAATGAATCTCCTCTAACGAGATTGGAACCTACTCCTAAATTTTCCATTCTACATATCCTGCACATTAAATAAGATACAAGAGATTGCTAAAACTACATAGGAAAAGGGAGCCCACAGTTTTCTTGAAATATGACAGCACTTCAAATCTTTAAGAAGTGCAAGTTAAGGGAAATAATTCTGCTGATACCATAAAAAACATGTTGGAGAGTTGAAACTATTTATGTGATAATGAAAGACGTGTCAGACAAAGATCTGCAATGCTAGTGGCTAGATAGAATTGCATTTCATCACATATTTCTCTAATGCTGCCTGAATACAATTTGCCCAAAAAAAATCTTCTCAGTGTTTTTTAGCAAACCAGTCCAATCTGGAGTTGTTGGCTCAGTATTATCATTTATACTCCCTTACTATGCCCCAAACAAGCAGCATACCCGTACATAGTGCCAAAGTATCTGACGCTTTCTGATCTTCCCTTCCCTCACATCTGTATTTGTCACCAGCAACAGCTGTTCCCTATCAACAGCACTGATGAATGAACACATGTAGAAAGTTAAAAGTATTGTGAGATCCATGTGGCTCAGTCATTGCTTTCTGTAAGGGTTAAGTATAATGTAAAACTGTCTAAAAATACAGTGTACATTGGATTTAAAACATATGGCATTCCACTTGTCTAAAAATAACCTGTCCAAGAAGATAATAATGTATAAATTGGGTTTTGGGTTTTTTTTTTCTTGTTTTTTTTACTGTGTCTTTTTGACCTGTTTGCCATATGCACCAGGAAAGGCCCTGGATCATATGTTATCCAGATCTACACACCCCCATTCACTGGATGGAAGCCAAGGGAGCACTATATTTTTACTGTATGGAGTAGCTTAGACTGAGTATTCAGTAAAAAAAGGTATACCTCAAAGTATGTTTTTTTTAACATTGTAGTCTATGGGTGAAGGATGCCGCCAATGTAATACCTGGACAGAGCATGAATTGACTGGCTATCTCAGCTGTCCATCCCTAATGAAACAGGGCGATATATACTCTAAAGAAACAGACTGTCTGGATTCAGACAATACACCCTGCCCAGTGTTTATCAGTTAAAGGGGTTGTCTCACTACAAGGATTGCTGCTTTTTATGTTAAAGATCTTGCAAAAACAAGTCACTTTGCATTATATGTCCATTACCAGTGTTCTACCTATTCGGAGATATCTTTTCTTGTATGGGCTGCATCAGCTCCTCAGGTCGCTATAGCTACAGACCTGTTCAATCTCTCATGATAGGCTGCCAGCACTGGTTGCTATAGCTACAGACCTGGCTTCTACTGCAGCCTAGTAGAAGCCAGTAAACACGCCCCTGAATTCAAAATGAAACTAAGTAAACAGGACTGAGGTAAGATGAATCAATGTAGTGAGACAACCCCTTTAGAGGAAGCTGGTGATACAAAGTACCAAGCAAAGGGGCACCACAGCTCCTCTACTGACAGTAGTAAACAGTACTATCACCCAGGCTCGGACTTGCCCACAGGGCAAATCCCCGGTGGGCCCTTGAGCATGGTAGAACTAAAGTTGTTTTTTAACTGCACATACATTCTCATAAGAAGCAAGAAAGCATAGAAAGAGTGGCAAAAAGCAAGAAACAGAGCATAGAAGGCATATATATTAATTTACAGCAGCACTAGGATGGGCCCCTAAAATAAACTCCACCGGTGGGCCCATAAAAACTCAAAAGGTGGGCCCTTAGAGTCAACTTCACCTGTGGGCCCTAGGCACCCCAGTCAGACACTGCTACCACCTGAAATGTACCTCCTGCCAAGTGTTTATTAGTAAGTGGCAGCCTACTCGGATCTTCAGGGGCTGGGCACAGGAGCACTACTTTTACTCACAGCAGCATTGATGCTCTTACAGACACACTGTCCCACTGGTCATTGGCATAGGTAGCTGGTAGCCACCGGTCACCATGTGCTAGTCTCTCTGTTGTGCCTGCTATGGGTACAGCTCTCCTCTGTGTTATCAGTATGAATGCCTGTCCTGAAGGGGGTGGAGGGGTTGGAGGGTGCGAACATTTTGGGGACATCGGAAATTACCGTTACCGAAGTTACCATTTCTGCAGCTCACAACAAGCAGCTCTGTAGCTGCAATAAAATTAAGCTATAACTGCTGTTCACGCTGCACCTTCAATATTTCCTATGAAAAAAATTGCCAACTACTGTGCAGTGTATGTGCGTAAATTGTGGTAATGGTGGGTTTTTCCTCACTTATTTTATGTCACCCTGAATTCCTGGCCTAATCGGTGCTGCTAACATTTTGCGGTCTCTCTGGCTGCGACTGATATAACTTTCACGGTTATGGGGCCACTCTGGCTTACTTTTTGTGAGAGTATCATCAGGGAAGCACCGTGTTCATCGCTGTTTTGGAAGCATTTGGATTATAATTGTTATGAGAGCAGTGGAGCCTGTGCATAGGCTGGACAGCACTGTTATATTGGTCCACTCATAGGGGACACTAGCTAGCTGGCACCAGCTTATAGCTCCTCTTCTGGGGCAGTAGTTGACAGGCACTGTTATGTGGGTCTTATTACAGGGGCACTAGCTGACTTGCACTGTTATGTGATCCTCTTATGGAGGCAATAGCTTACTGGTGCTGTTATGTGGGTCTTTTTATAAGGCACTAGCTGGCTGACACTGTTATGTGGATTCTATTATGGGGCACTAGCTGTCTGGCACTATTTTATTGGACATCTTATAGGGACACTAGCTGGCTGGTGCTGTTATGTGGGTCCTCTTATGGGGCACTAGCTGGCTGGTGCTGTTATGTGGGTCCTCTTATGGAGCACTAGCTGGCTGGTGCTGTTATGTGGGTCCTCTTATGGAGCTCAAGCTGCCTTGCACCGTTATGTGGGTCCTCTTTTGTGGGCACTAGCTAGCTAGCATTGTTCTGTGGTCCTCTTAAGGGGCGCACTAGCTGGTTTGCACGGTTATGTGGGTCTTCTGATACGGGCTATTGCTGGCTGGCACTATTATGTGACTCCTCTTAGGGGAACACTGATTGATAGCAGCTGCTGTCAATGCTTTAGGGGCACATGTGATTGGTTGGATAATCTAGCCGATCAGCTTGTGCCAGTGTCAAATTTACTGCCTCCTTTAAAAATAAACCAGTTTTCCATAGATTACTGGAGATACAATGATCTACCCAGCACCAATTAATATTGTATATTAAGGGACCAGTGTATACAAATGGGGAACACCAGCTTTCAGTGGTGTTTACCTGTGGGGTTTTATAACTTTTATGTCTCTTGATACAAGTGGGAGACAACGGATGACTAATGAGTTGAAACTCAGGGCATCAAATTTGCTAATGTGCGTATGTGGGTAGAGCAAAGCCTCTGCATAAAATAGCAAAAAAAAAAAGAACTCACCTTTGTATTTTCTGCCGCACCAGTGTTGCAGTTTTGGCAGTGTCTTTGGTCTCTGATTAGTTACAGTCCTTTCAAACGATGCATGACCTGCTGCAGTAAATCAGTAGCTTCATGGGCCACATGCCCTTCTATTGACATGACAGCTCATGCACTATTTACTTCTTGGCAGTGATGTCAATGGAATCCCAGGCGACCACTGAGGCCACTAATTGCCTGCAGTCGGTCATGCGTCAACTGCAATAATGGAAGCAAACAGACTGGGGAATGCCACCGAAGCTGCAATGTAGGAATGGTGGCGAGTACAAAGGTGACGGGATTTTTTCATGCAGTTGGGGAACTTATCCACTATGTTGTAAGATTTAAAGATCCTAATGTATTCTTAAAATAAACTGTTCACATTATAATACTACAAACATATTTAAAAAATGACTTTAAATGTTGGATAAAGGATATTTCACAGGCTTTGACTGGTCATGAAAGCTTTAAGTGTGTAGAACAAATGGAGAGTATACAATAGATAGATAGCTAAATAGTTGGAAATGTATAAAGCACATTTCCATTCTTTACACCTTCATGGCAAGTGTCACCTTTGTCATATTAAAAGAGCTATAATTAGATCAAAGACTGTTTCCTAATTACAATGAAAAATCACCCTGCAGTATACCCCAAAGCCCATAATGAGATCACACGCCTACAAATAATTAATCTTATTTGGCTGTACATAAACTATGTAGGGTTCTTCATGACAGAAAAGTAATTCCAAACCATAGCTGTACTTATTTGCCTCTAATAATGACTAGAGGTACTGCATAAATGAAAGTGAACCTGGCCTGTTTATGCACTGATGTCTATAAAATGTCCCCATTTCATTAGTAAAGTCGCAATTATAAACAAACACAATGTACCTAAACTAACAACACAGTATGTAAACGTCCATAGTGCAGGGAGAAAGTGGAGATGATTCTCTGTATTAAAGGGGTTTTGCCAGGACGTGCCTTATCTGCTAAGAAGCAATTGTAAACAAGCCAAGCTGAGCTAAGAGAGGGAGAGAAACAGCCAGAGCACAGAGCCAAGCAAAAGGGATCGTGTGCAATGTTCACTCAAATAATCAAACTACAACTAGTGGATTCTGTGTTCAAACAACAACATCTTTTATCCACAGCAGCTTGAAAGCTTCTTCATGTTCTCGGTCATCAGATAAAGCAGGGATCTACTCAGATAATCACACTACAACTAGTGGATTCTGTATACAAAAGACAACATATTTCTACCCGGTGCCTTGAAAGCTTCTTCAGCTCCCTTTCATCAGATAAGAAGTGTTCTCTGCGCAAGCCTGGCCAGCAGCTCTTGTCAGGTCGTATCTAATAGAAGCTTTCAAGTAACGAAGGGCAGGTAAGGCAGCCTGTAGCTCTCAGACTGCAATTTTTGTAATCACATATATTTAGAAAAGTGATTAAATACCCATTTTGGAGGGTCCAATGTCAACATTACATTGTGACAAAACCCCTTTAATCATAGGTGTAACTTTAGAGGGGTACAGAGTGGACTGGTCCCCCCCCCCCCACTTTTTCCTGGGGGGGGGACGGTCCCCCCCCCTTTTTAGCCACTTCAATAAAAAATAATCCATATGGAGGCATGAGAATACAGTAAGTGGGGTGAGTAGAGCACATAGGAGGAAGAGGTTAACCCTTTGCCTCCTATATTTCTGTGCATCTTGGGGGGACACAGTGTCAGTGCAGAGTGAGAGCAGAGCTGATTGGTAGAGCAGGAGTCAGCAGGGGCTGCTTCACCAATGAGAACTCTGCTCACAGCCAGCACACTCTGTATCTGGGGCTGTATCTTTCCCTCCCTTCGTATACCACTTCCCCTATGCTCAGCTCTCATCAGATAAGAAGGGAAGCTCCTGCCGAATGCCAACTGCACCAGATTACAGGAGACAGGTAAGGAGGGGACAAGGGTGCTAGGCGTTGTGTGTGCATGTGAGTAAGGTATGTACAGTATATGCGAGATGTGTATATACTGTACAGCCATGTGTCTAGCTATGTCACATCTTCCCTGCACTTACGTTCCGGGGATAATTAAAGTGAATGGGGTCGGCCGCGCAGCATTTTAGAAGTGTGGACTGGCGAGTGTATACTTCGAAAACAATCGGCATATAGCAGAGCGCACAGTACGCCGCGCTATACACCTTGTGGACATACCTTAAAGGGGTTGTCTCGCTACAAAAAATAGCTTTCAAATTGTAGGGAATACAAAATAAAGACATTTTCCAAATATATTGCTTTATTCATCTGTTTTTGTTAAGGAGATACAAGTGAATTAATCACATCCACTGGCTATTTCAGTTCCCTCAGTAACCGACCTGTAAACATCTCTCCCCCCTGCTGTTTGTTCTATGTGATAGCAGTGAGTGATGTCATCACACAGGTCATGCCAGCCTCTGTGCTGAGCAGCAGTAAAAAGCTTGATTTATCTCAAGTAAACAGCACTGTAATTAGGGCTTTTGTTTGAGGGATCAGATAAAAAGTCCTGCTAGCAGTTTCTGAGAAGCTTCTGAGCTAATCTGATCTAATTAGCAACTGAAAACACAGCATTGAATACAAGCACCAAGCTGTATGCAAATTAGTCAGTCTGAACCAGGAAGTGACAGAGTATTTCATTCATGCAGCCTATGAAACTCTGTAGGGAGACAACTCCTTTAAGGGTACATTCATGCAGAAGATATGAATGCTGATTCCAGGGTGGATTCAGTGCTTATCTGCCTCAGAACTGGTGTCCAATCCGACAGGAAACTGATTTACACTATACCCTATGTAAAGTCAGTGTCGCCGTTTAGATGAAACTGATTTTACTTGAGTATTTTCGGCGCGTACTGTCAGCGCCTACACAGATTTCTTTGAGGTGTTTTATGCACTAATAGATAGGAGGGAGAAATCTGCCTCAATTAGCCTGGGTTGTTTGCTCGTTGGAATTCTGCGTTTGCAAGCGCTGAATTTCCAACAAGCCAACTACACTGTCAGTGCCGAAAAATGTTGTGTGAACCCACCCCAAGTGTGTAGTCTGTGTTCAATATATGTATATACACACAATTTCTGCGGTACCTTGTCTAATGTAGTTAGTCTCTGGGGTACAGTGTGTAATGTAATCATCTCTGGGGTATGGTATTATATCATCTCTGTTGTACAGTGTGTAATGTAATCTCTGGGGTACGGTGAATAATGCAGTAATATCTGGGGTACAGTGAGTAATGTAGTAATCTCTAGGGTACAGTGAGTAGTATAATATCTGGTGTATGGTGCGTAATGTAATATCTGGGGTACAATGTGTAATGTAATCTCTGGGGTACAGTGTAATGTAATATTTGGAGTATGGTGTGTAATCTCATCTCTGGGGTACAGTCAGTAATGTAGTAATCTCTGAGGTACAGTGGGTAATGTAGTAATCTCTAGGGTACAATGAGTAGTATATCTGTTGTATGGTGCATAATGTAATATCTGGGGTACAATGTGTAATGTAATCTTTGGGGTATGGTGTGTAATCTAATCTCTGGGATACAGTGTGTAATGTAATTTCTGGTGTATGGTGTAATGTAATCTCTGGGGTACAGTGTGTAATGTAATCTCTGGTGTATGGTGTAATGTAATCTCTGGGGGCAGTGTGTAATGTAATCTCTGGAGTATGGTGTAATGTAATCTCTGGAGTATGGTGTAATGTAATCTCTGGGGTACAGTGAGTAACGTAGTCTAATCTCTGGGGTATGGTGTGATGTAATCTCTGGGGTACAGTGTGTAATGTAGTAATCTATGGGGTATGGTGAGCAATGTAATCTCTGGGGCACAGTGTGTGATGTAATCTCTGGGGTAAAGTGTATAATGTAATCTCTGGAGTACAGTGAGTAATGTAATTCATTTCTAGGTTCAGTGTGTAATATAATACATTTTTGGGTACAGTGAATTATATTATTTCTTGAGTCATTTGTAAGGTACATTTAGTAATCTAATTTCTGTGTCTTCCATGTGTAATATAATTCATTTCTGGGTGCAGTGAGTGATGTCATTTCTGGTGTGTGATATGCAATAAAATACATTTTGGGGTACAGTATGTGACATAAGGGATTCCTAGGGCTACAGTGAGATTAGGTTCTTTTATTTTCCTCATTCTGTTGTGTGTATAACAAATTTAATGGAGTAGTGATGGGGGGATGGGAGGGGTTAAGTGAAATTTGCTGCATTGCACAACATTTTTTATTTCCATCTAGAGGGGTAATATTATAGGGGGGCTGGTTCGGCTTCATAGCAAGGGCTGCTTTTTAGTCCCAGTCCGGCTCTAAACTTAGAGAGCAACTCATAACCTTACGGATTGCACCAAAAGTGTTTGCCATAAGGACTCCGCATGGACATTCTGGGGGAGTTCACAGCACTCCCTCAGACCTCCTAGTTGGGTTAGAGGGGGCCGCTTCACTGCAGGGAGAGGAGGGGAGAGAATGGAAGGGAGGGGACAATAAAGGGAAGGCGAGTGAAGGAGGGAGGGAGGGATAGAAGGATAGGGGATGAGAGGGAAAATTGGTCCCCCCCACTTTTTGAACCAAAGTTACACCCCTGCCTTTAATGACTTCTCCAAGAACTAACTGACAAAACCTGTTTCAAAGAATAAGATTAGATTGTAAGTGTGAGTGTAATGGTTAGCGGGTATGCAGACGGTGGATCTGCAGGGTCACCGCAAGGCGGGTTGGACTTGGCTGCGGGGGACTCCCATGCCACTGTCCTTGATGTGGCTGCTCACAATGACAGTCGAAGTGCCAGATGTAGAGATGCGAGAGCAGGCAGAGGTGGTGTGTCACAGGCAGCAGGTAAAAGACTTGTGTGCAGGAGAAGGAACTGAAACCAGGCGACAGCAAGAGTACAGCAGCGCTGAGGTCAGGATCTATGTAGGAACAACAATAACGAACTGAGAATAGGCAGGAAGTTCTTTAAGTCCCTGGAAGTTGTTGGTCATTGGCCAGGTAATTAGGTACTGTCCCTTTAAATCTGGGAGAGCCGGTGTGCACAAGCGCCGGTCACAGACAGGAGCAGAGCAGGAGTGTGGAGAGGTGAGTAGACCCTTGCAGGGAGGTCCAAGCAGGCAGCACGAGCACGCCCGCGGTCCTGAGTATTCCAAGTGCTTTGCTTATCATATACATGCACTCAAAGCCAGGTTACTGACTGCTCTGTTTTTCTCAAGTTAAAATAGTGTGAACCATGTCTAGATGCAAACAACTTTCAGAAGACTTGTACTAAAGATGCACAAAGCCGGAAAAGGTTAGAAAAGGATTGCTAAAGACCTGGTTACTTCAATCCATGGTTAGACAAACAGGTGATTCTGAAAGAGATGACATAGGACCCAATGATAACATCAAAAGGCCTACAGAAAGCGAAACAAACGGTAAAAACCTCTGTTGACAGGTCCATCAGGGTTGGACATATCATGTGGATTGCACACAGGCTCAGTAGGTACGGAGGACCACTGTCACCTTAAATTATCTTTCTATTGTCTTTTATATTGAATATGCATCCCTAAGCTAATGATTTTTATGGCTCACAATTACTGATGAATTGTTAGAGAGACATAAGGGGTTGCGTGTATGATGAGAAATCGGATACCTATCTACCTACATGGCCATATATACCTGACTACCTGCAGGGGGCTGTATATCTATCTACAGGGGGAATATATACCTACTTATCTACAGGGGGCTGTATACCTACCTATCTTCCTACAGGAGGCATATTTATCTACCATCTACATGGGGCTGTACAAAAACCTTTCTACCTCAGGGGGCATATATACCTATCTACCTATCTGCCTACAGGGGGCTACTATATACCTTAGTATTGGGTGTCCAGGCCCGGACTGGCCACAGGGCAAACCGGGCATTTGCCCGGCGGGCCGCTGGGGTCCGGGCCGCAGGGCCGGCTCGGATCGCCCGCCGAGGGGACCAGTGTTTCCCCTCCGGCGGGCCCCGAGTCCCGGCGCCGGTCTGTGGCGCGCACAGGGGCCGCAATGGTCGCATCAGCGACCGGACCCCTGTACCAGGGGGCCGATAGGCCCCCCTAGCCACACGGTGCACGGCCGGGTCACTGACCCAGCCATGCAGCCATCACGGCCGCCGCCTGCACCGAGCGGTGCGAGCAGCGGCCGAGGCTGAACATCTGGGATCTACTGATCCCGTCTGTCAGCTCCCAGGAGGCCGCGGGGCAGGCGCGCGATGTGATGACGTCATCGCGCGCCCGCTCCGCGTCCTGCACACTGCTGCCGGCGGCCTCCGGGGAAGAAGATAGAAGAGGAAGCAGAGACCTCAGGTAAGTATAGTTTTTACTTATTTTTTAAAAACTACTGCCCTGGCTACCTGTATACCTGCCTAGCTATATACCAGCCCTGGCTACCTGTATACCTGCCTAGCTATATACCAGCCCTGTATACCTGCCTAGCTATATACCAGCCCTGTATACCTGCCTAGCTATATACCAGCCCTGTATACCTGCCTAGCTATATACCAGCCCTGTATACCTTCCTAGCTATATACCAGCCCTGTATACCTGCCTAGCTATATACCAGCCCTGTATACCTGCCTAGCTATATACCAGCCCTGTATACCTGCCTAGCTATATACCAGCCCTGGATACCTGTATACCTGCCTAGCTATATGCCAGCCCTGCTACCGTCCTGCCTAGCTATATACCA